>PQWD01012423.1:0-169141 GCA_019425675.1 Leucinodes orbonalis
AGTTTTTATCTAATATAATTCTAAATAACAAGGAAAAGGAAAGGTTCTCGAGTGGCGTCCACGTAACGGAAAATGAAGCGTAGGCCAACCCCTGACTAGATGGACGGATGACCTGGTTAAGGTGGCGGGCAGCAGATGGATGTCAACTGCTAGGATCGTCCCGCGTGGAAATCATTAAGGGAGGCTTTCGTTCAGCAGTGAATAATTTAGGCTGTAATGATGATGATGATAATAACAAATTGTTATCGATTTATTAATCAAGCCCTATATTTCACTATCCCATTCAATAACAGAACACAAAACGATACTTTAAGTTCTGGAAATAAATGTTACATATTGTTAAATAAATGTTATATTTAGACCACAAACACTTTATTTATTTACTTACTGATTTGTTTTACTTTTCTTTTTGTATTGATTTTTGTTCATCTTTGTTTTAAGTTCCTTTTGTGTATGATTTAATTTGTATGTTTTGGTCTAGTCTTGTAATATTAATTTTGTGGTTAAATAATATATTTACTTTCCTTCTTTCATAAGTAATTGTTTAAAATGCACAGAAAAGAGGTACAGAAATGTAAAAAAAATATATTAAAATAAGTTACCAGAGTATTTTTAGCTGCCGTGGTATTTAATAATTCTTTATTTTTATACTATTTTAATTGATGTATCTTTAAGTAGTCAATTTGTTACGCTTGTAATGTACTCATTAAGGTAGTTCACAAGAAAATACAAATTTCGATCCCTATGTAGCAACAAATATTTTCTTATTAGAATTCAGTTTTTATATATGCCGTGTTATAACTAAATGCCTTCGGTTTATGCATTTTTAACGTGTTATGCTGAAAACACGTAAAATAATGCCTAATCTGAAGATGATTGCATAAACAAAAAAGACAATACTTACATTAAAAAACAGCTGCCATAGTCCACAACACGGCTTAAAATAAAGTATCACAAAACAACCACAGACAAATTCACATTTGAAATTTAAAAACACTGATATTCAAGGAAAGTTTGCGCGTGGTGATAAAGGCGGGAGAACGCGAGGCGCGACGCATTGGGTCCCGACTCTAAATGCGACTGAGGATTCGAACTCGCCGCACGGATACAATGATAGCGATGTAAACCTCTACAATAGAGTTACGTTAATATCAATTGGTAAGTGTCATTTGTATTTAATATGGTGAATATTTGAGTTTAAATACCAAAGACAAAATTCTCAATCCACAATATCTTTTTCAATATTATTCTGTTTACTGGTAATTTTGTAAAAGATAATTACTTGACATGGTAAAGGCTTCAGTATTTCAAAAATCGAATTTTTATGATGTTAATAATATTACCTGATACTATCAAAACTGTTTCAATCAAAAAACTGCATTAATAACTGTACCTTAATCTAAAAATAAACTAATTTTATAACAGCGAGTTTTCCTAAAAAAATCGACATAAATATGTCGTACTTAAAAATTTCGCTATATATTATTTGTGTATTACACATGCATTCCAGTTTTCAGTTGTTTTCCAGTTACTAAATCTTTGTAGTTAATAATTGTATAAAGTTACTTACATTGTAGGTATATGAGAAAACTCTAACCAATGATATAACAAGTTTAAAAGAGTGAGGATGGAATTTCTTGCCGGCTCTTCTCCAAGATCCTACTTATTCAGAACCGGTGGTAGAGTCATAAATATAAAAAATAGTTCTTGTAAAAAGAAACATTTGAATACAGATATTTTAATGTTATTCGCATAATACAAGTAGGGATAGCCTTTCCCAATATAACGTTAAACATTATATCTTTATATAATCATGTTCAATAGTAAGGTATATTATATACAAAAAACTAGTAATTCGTAAAGTAATCGTGATCCACCAAATATAACGTTGCACGTAAAAAAGGACCCTTTAAATTAAGTATAAATTTCTTGTCATCATCATCATCTGAACCACATCACTGGACTGTAAAGGCATAAAAAATATAATTGTCTTTGTTTCTAAAATTGAAACTTTTGGCTTTGTTTTTATTTAACCTTGCTTACGTTTCATGGCTCTACAATTCCATTGCACTTTGTGTTTCATGGTTCTTAACTTAAGATCTAGATTTGCCTGCCTGCTGTTAAAATTGGTTTGTATTCGATAGAAATGAAGGTACTAAATGGAAATAAATACATGTGTCTATTTAAAGTCGACACGATGTCGCTAATAGCCTCTCTTTTAGACAAGATTGGCATAAGAATGTATTTTAACGCTGCGGAAGATTATTATTAAAAACAAGTTTACACCATCATCTGAAAAGAAGCAATTTCGTAGTAACTGAATCAAATTACGTTTAACATTATTTTTAGCTAGTTGTTTCAGGTCTTTCTGTTTTGTTGATCATCATCATATTGTTTCGGATTGACTTATCGATATTGGTGGCCAATAGCTTCAGCAGGTAATAAATTCACAATTTGTTAAATTATTTCATTATTGGTTAACCTAAAGGGTTGATTGGTATTGGCCACAGCTGATTGGTATATTCTCAGTGGAAAACAAACTCCCGAACCAGTGGTAGCTTCATTTGACATTCATAAGTGTTCTGTAAGGACCTAAACTGAATAAAAACTTTTCATTTACGTTTTCATATCCAATAGAATCTTTTCTTTTGGGTCTGTAATCCTTGAGAATAAGCGATTAAGCTATCATAGGTACCTAGGATACCGATTTCGATTCCAAGGCAGATGGTTCACATTATACCACATTGATCGTTAATTTTATCGAGAAAGCTAAATATATTGTCCTAATTACCGTATAGCTAGGTTTTTATTGCCCTTTACGAAATTTGTATGGTTATTAAGACAGCAATTAATAATAATCCATTTACAAACAAAAAAATATGTTACTACATAATAATCATTTCTGTCCTTCATCATATTAAAGGATAACGCTTTGGATATCCCTTGCATAGTATTTAAAGGGCCACCTCGTTATTTTTCTTACAAGTCACCAGCTGTCATTATCCCCAAATCTCTTTATGCTTTTATTTTATTTATTACGCAATTCATTCATCTTTTCTTTGGTGTTCGAGTAGCTTTATCCATCAACGTTCAAATTCATTTATGTTTACGTACAATATGTCTCCTCTAGGATAAATTGAGGTCATGTTTGAAGCTGGAAGCCATAGGTAATCTATGGTAGAATATATTACGAATTTTAACAAAATGAGTGTAATGAGATGAAACATTGAGATTAATTTAATTTCTTACTAGCTGCTCGCTATTTCCCGCGAATTAAATATTATTGCGCAGTAAAGTATGTTTATCCATTGTCAGTTAACTTTATACCCAATTTTATTAAAATCGCATCGTAAGGCGCGCAAGTCACGCGCCGCGCATTCCTTTATTAAACTAATATCACTAAGATTTAAAGTGAAACCATTATGTTTCATGGTGAAATACTTCTCACTTAAAAATATTAACAGTTGGACTGTACCAGAAGTACAAATAACTTTAACCAACACAAAATAAAATGATACTTATCGATACTAAAACCAACATTAAATTATTCATTTTAAAATTTGTATTTTAATACTCGTTGCGTTCAATAAATTGAAATCCAACACGCAATAATATGGTTTTCCTTGAAAATGGATTTGAATGGAAACTACACTTTTGTTGAGAGAAAATGATTGTAATGTTTTTTTAAGGTTCGAAGTGAACAGGACGGTCAGGACGCTCACCCGATGTCGAGTGATACACCCGACTATGACAGAGCGTCACCAACAACTGACAAACAGCCACTACTCCCCATCAACGCCGCACTGCACCCGTCACCCGAGACAACAGATGTTAGGTCTCTTATACCCAATAATTCATTAGCTACAGTGCCCTCATCCGAAACACAAAGACATAGCACTCTTATTGACGGGACGATATCTGGCACTATGTGTTATTTTATTCATATATTTCCATGGAATAGCGCGTTAGCGTGTACCAAGATATTTTTAAGTTTCCTAGTGTACAGGACGGTCAAGTGATACGCTTGACCATGACCCCGCAGTGCGCCCGTCACAAGAGACAACAGATGTTAGGTCTCTTATACCAGGTTATTTCACTACACACGCGACGATGGCCTCCGCCGGGGGGACGGAATCTCGGTTGTCGAGTCGAGTCGACAAATTTCAAGTAGTATGCGACAAAATTTTAATACAATAATACATATAAGTTTTGAATATAGAAAATGGCTCGTGAAAAGAACAAAATTCGCATTCAATCGTTCTTGAAATTCGAACGTCACCGTGTCAATTGGCAAGTCACGAGTCACGAATGACAGCGACCGCGTTGGCCATGTGTTTTTGTTTTCTAAATAGACTGCGTACTTAGCACTTTGGCGTGATTATTGACGTTTACACCTGAGACTCTTTTAGGCGTGATTGGTCCAATTCACGATAGTCCAATTTGCGATAATGCAATTCGCAATTAAAAAAAGAAAACCATATGTACAGATTTTAATTTCATTATGAATTATCTTGGAGCCATTAATTAATTAATGACTAGTTTCATAGTTACCCGAAGAACTAAAAATGATTTCTGCATTTATACAAAAAAATCCACACTGAGTTTTTTTTCACGCTGAAATCTCTGAAATAGTAAATTTTAATAGTAGACCCTAAATAAATTAACACAAGATTTCCCATAATTGGTTTCGGTTTTTCCGCCGTTCTGAATAAAATTGACACACCGAAGTCACACAGTCATACATGTCGAAGAATGATTACGGTTAGGTTATTTTCCTCGGTTACCAAGGATTTATCCTTATTTTTCAGAAATACTCTTTGATTGTATGGAACCATATGATTCGGATATTAAGTGTGAGCTCCACTCATCGCTTCTTTTCTAAAATAAGTGGCACTTCTGCGTTATTTCAGTGGCTCTACAATTTCTGTCGATAGTAATACATACATGAGTAATAATTTTAACTTGTTCAATGAAATTAAAAGAAATCAATTCGTCAGTCAAACTATTAATTTTCAATTTTCCATAATATATTACCATCTGTAGAAAGTTTGAAAAATCGCCTGTTCAGGGCTGTAAAGTTTAAAATACCTACATACATTTTGGGATTTTTTTATCTGATAAACCCTTCTTAGACAGGTTTGAATCATAGCTATGTTCCTATTGTTCGAAAATAATTTTATGTAGTTCTGGATAAGACAAATGACAGGCTTAAAAATAAGCACTTTTGAAATTTAAAATAAAATGAATTATAAGAACATGAGGAAATAAAATCCATAAAATGAAATTGGCGTTTATTCGTACCGGCCACTTTGATCTTTAATATCTCATCTTTGGTTAAGAATTCCAATACTAAATTTTAGCTGTTTACTCATGTATTTGAATTTCACAAACCGTTTCTTAATTTTTTCCTCTTTTGTTTTTTTTTTGCCTCACTCAATTTACAAAATGAAAAACTTGAAATATCGCATTTTACGAATACGAGTACCACCGTGGCACTAGTGCTTCAGAAACGGCTCAAATGTGTATGGTGGCGATGTCGCAAAAGAAAACACAGTGTGTTTTCGTTCTGGCAATTTCGAATTGCAGAACGAAAGAAGCCCCTTTAAAGATTTGAATTTTTCACCGTACGAATGGTTTTTTTTTGTAGTAAAGGGATCACATTCCTATGAGACGACAAAAGTGCAAAGATAGCAAAAATTACGTTAATCTGTTATTTATTACGTACCCATATTATAAGACTAGATGGCGCTGTGTTTACTTTATATTTCTTATAAAAAGGTTTTTTTCAGAATTAAGTAACCCACATTTATTACAACAGCTACCTGCCAAAAAAATTCTCGTCTAAATCTGACAAAACAAACAACAAACAGACACACAAAAAACAAAAATGTTTAAAACTGATATTTTGGCGTAAGTACCGCATATGTTCTTTTTCATGAAGAAATTGTTATTCCAATATTACAAAAAGACACTCCTGTTTCATTTATATGTGTAAAATTTACACGAGTAAAAGCTAAGTAAAGCCGTACTACAGGAAGGAAAACATTTCCACCTACAGACAAGATTATGTGTAACATGTTTGCGACTCATTTCTCCGTCCAATATGCAAGTAGCTCAATTAGTCCCGTCGTTAACAAAAGATCTTGAGACCTTTGGGAACATTTTTCCTTATGGTAAGCAAGAAACGGCGGAAACAATTGGCTCGTAACGTGAATCTAGAGGCTCATTACATTAAACTATCGTTTCGTATGTGCCAAAGGCAGAATAATTTCATATTATTGTTTGTCTTGATCTTGTATCATTAAATATCTTTCTTGTCTCAGATCTTAACAGTCCTAACATATGTTTTGAATTTCTGAAAGAGTCAGAATTCTTAAAATATATTCAGTAAGAAATTTTACTTGGTAGATGCCATATAAAAGAGCGTCGGTGGCTCATTAATGTGGACTGTTGCCTTCCGATCCGAAGGGTGCAAGTTCAAATCCCGCCACATATCAATGTCTTTTTGAATTTTCAAAATTATTATGTACATTAACCGACGCTTTTACAGCCTCAAATGTAAAATACCACTAATTCTAACATGTGTATCAGAGAAAAGTCTGGCACGTAACTTATTTTCAAATTCTTTTCGAAGTCACGATATTCGAAATAAATATAAAAAAGGGCGACAAAATGATTAGTTCAACAATTTAGTATTTCCCATATATAAAATGGACATGGCCTCAAAAGACCCCTGTGCTATGTCAATAAAGGTGTACAACCAACTACCTGAACATATTAAATCAGAAACAAATTATAACACATAAATTAACCTTTTAAAAACATTAACATGGCAAGTGCTACTACGACCCATCCGAATATATGAATGAATAAAAATTAAGTAGGCATTATCACCAGAACTCAGCGCGTGTGCAAAAATTCATTCTAATCAAAGACCGGGAAGTGGGCCAAATAAAAGCGTGTTAAAATGTACCAGCATTTTTTATTTCAATTTGTCTTTATAAAAAATACCATATAAACACTAAAGTGCTTTGTCCAACCATTTATTTTCTTTTTACTGCTCACACCGAAGAACTTGTGGTGTTACAGAACTCCCAGAAACCCACATTCAATGTTTAAATAGTATTTACTGTAATGCTGTTTTGTGTATCAAATAAGAACAAACTGTTTTTGTACTCCACATAAATGTACTACAATGTTACGCCCTTTTCGTGAAGTGTCCTGTGCATACAATAATAACCATAATAAGACACAGATTGTCCTAAATCATAAATTATCTTTAAATCGATTATTTGTTAATTTTCTTTGCCTTTTCGACAGCTGCCTTAGATTGTTAATATGCACGTATTAGTAAAACACGTATTTTATAACGCACAGTTACTAACGAATGTTTACGTCAAGTTTAAATCAAAAGTTAAGCACAATTACAATGATGTAAAAAAGTATAGATTCGTGACATGTTCACAAACAATAAAAAAAAATGTTCTGAATGCTGCGACAGCACGCATACACATATTTCGAATGAGCGTACATTTACCTAAACAAAGAGTACAATCTGTACTCTCTTGGCGTTCGTTTTGAGGCACGGATGCATATCTGCCTTTTATATTAACATAATATCATTGCACATTACACCTGTTATATCATGCATACCTAATTGTTTATATTACAAAATATCAAGACAATTGAGAATATGAACTGAACAGAAACAATAATCTGGGGCACGGCAGTGCCCCCCAAGTCGAGCGCGAAGCAAACACTGCCGTACCATCCTTTACAGGATCCATTTCGCCGCATTTTCAGTGTCATGGAGCGTCTGGTTTTGTATCTTTGTCTACTCTTCAACGGCCAAGTCTCACAACATTAACCATAATAATAAAGTAATCGCAGTAAGGAAACTTAGACTTGGCACGTCTTTGTCTTGATTTCATTACTTTTTAGAGATAATCAAGCAGCTCCATCGAGACTTGGCTAGTTTTTTTACAGAATGTTTTTGGTGGGATTCATATTATTCATTTTAATTATTTATTAGTCCTACTAAGAACAACTAAATTGCTGTCCTAAGAACTACTTGTAGCTAAAAATTGCATTGAATTTAACATTACTTAATTATTAAATTCCCTTGATATATTGCGTGGGACTCAACTTCAACACCTAGCTCTCATTAAACTTTTCAACATTCTAGACTTAAGGTGACAACTATAATATAATATATATTCCCTCGGGGCAACCAACTCATCCCTCAAGAGTGTTTGCTATTTCATATTTTATTTAAATATGATATTTGAATGCACTTTGCGAAATTACATTTGGCATTGAGTGATGTATGATACTCATTNGGGAAGATTCATTAAAGCTGTTCAGCATCTGCGCTCGCCAATTGCCCGGTGAAGATTTAAAGGCCATCTGTGGCCAACAAAAGTAGACAATTCGAAAAAAAATCTTTTATTTGGTACCATATAAGAGATCTCAAGAGTGCACGATATGCTGTGGTTTTTCTAATTTATTCTATTTTAACGTCATTTTAGAAAGAAAGAAAGAAAGAAAGAAAAAATCTTTATTCAAATAAATCTGTTACAGATACTTTTGAATCGTCAATTGTTATTATTATCATATTTTTTGTGACTCTACCACCGGTTCGGAATAAGTAGGATCTTCGAGAAGAGCCGGCAAGAAACTCGAGTTACTCTTTTAATCTTTTTATATCAGTGGTTACAGTTTTGTCATTTACCTACACATAGATTTACAATAATTTATTACAAAGATTTTGTAACTGGAACACTAAGTGCAAGACCACACATCTTTATCCGATAAATATTCTTCTATTGTATAGTAACCTTTTTTCATGAGGGTTTTTTTAATCTTTAATTTAAACTGGTGAAAAGGCAATTCGGCAAGATTTTGTGGTATTTTATTAAAGAATGTTATGCCTCTTCCAACAAATGATTTTCCTACTTTACTTAGTCTAAGATTTGGGACAGCAAGTTTGTTTTTGTTCCTAGTATTAAAGTTATGTACGTCACAATTTTTTTCAAACAAATGAAGATTTTTGTGGACATAAACTAGATTATGGTAAATGTATTGAGACGCTACTGTTAAAATATCGATTTTTTTAAATACTTCCCGAAGTGAATCACGTGGTCTAAGGTTATAAATGGCTCGGATGGCTCTTTTTTGAAGTACAAATATAGTGTTAATATCAGCAGCTGAGCCCCACAACAGAAGACCATATGACATTATATAATGAAAATAACTAAAATAAACCAATCTTGCTGTATCAATATCGGTTAAGAGCCTTATTTTCCTAACTGCATACGCTGGCTGAGCTAAGTCTACCTGCCAAAGCTTCAATATGAGGTCCCCACTGGAGTTTTGAATCTATAGTAATTCCTAGAAATACTGTACTATCAACAATTTTTAAGCATTCGTCATTCAAATTAATACTGGTGATGACCTGCCTCACATTAGGTAATGAGAATTTTATACAATTAGTTTTTTTAGTGTTAAGCAATAAATTATTAACTGTAAACCAATGCATTACTTGTGAGATAGCACCATTTACATCGTCAAATGTTTCTTTTTTTCTATTAACGTTAAAAAGCAATGATGTATCATCTGCAAATAGTACTATGTCAGAAAGTTTATGACAATGGGAAGGAAGGTCATTTATGTATAAAAGAAACAGTAAAGGACCCAATATAGAACCCTGAGGCACGCCCATGCGTAGTGGGCCACCAGAAGAGCTAGAACCGTTTACAACAACCTTTTGAGTTCTGCCCGTCAAATAAGATCTTAAGTATTTTACTGAACAATCTGATACACCGTAATGTCTTAACTTATAAGTAAGGTCTCATGATCGACGCAGTCAAATGCTTTTGACAGATCACAAAAAAAAAAAAAGAATTCTTAATGCTACTGCAAAAAAATATTTTTGTAATTTTTACATTATTTATTATTAAATATATTAAATTTTGTATTATATTATTATTAAATATATTATTTGTATATATTTAAATTTGACCGAATTTCGCGGCGTCCTATTTAAAAATATCACTCAAGCTATCATATTGTGATGCAACTAGTAAAGTATAAAGTGTTTGTGTTGTGTGTGCGGGAGCGCGTTATCTGGGGTCGGGAGTCAGGGCGCCAGTGTCCGAGCCGCCGCCAGCCACTCCGGTACTCATGGCGCGATTGTTTTTACTTATCTTCCTGCTGAAATATGCAGCTCGTACCTACTGTAAGTAAGCTAATCTAGTAATACCTATCTTCTAATACAGGTGCTTATGCGGTTTCTCCTAATACAGGTGCCTATGCACTTTAATGGAGAATCCAATCACAGTCATTTTATGTAAACAATGAGAACATGAATAAATATTTCTATTCTATCAGTTTCTACTACTGCAAATAACCAATGTATAATAAAATCAACGAAAGCGTTGATCATACAAAAGATTCAATAGGGAACATGCAAATGTAATATAAATGAATATTTTGATATTAAAATGTTAAAATAACATAAAAGAAGGGACACCGTAAGGTTTATATTTTAATTTACGCTGTTTTTTTAAAATAATTACGAATTGAAATTACTTGAAACGGAACGTATTATTATACGTTTTTTGATTTTTAAATATACTTGTGGTCAATTCCAAATGTAGTTCTTTAAAATAAACACAAAAATAAAATTTGTGCATCTTCCCTATTCAACCAATCCCTAACTACAATACCTTTAAAAAGTGAAACTAAAAAAATGACATGTGAACTTGTCTGTAAGTAATTAATACTACTAATAGACATGGCGTCCAGTCCTGGACAAGTATACCTTCCGTAGTTATTTTTTATTTCTCATTGAATGGCTTTATTTTTAGTGGATCTAAGGCGTGTTATTGGATTGCTAGTTTTGATTCGTCACGAATTGTCGAGGTCGGCTCGGGTCCAAAGATAGTGCAATCCGGAGACTCCTTACATTCGGGCATGTATGAGTAACAATGACATGGTTCGGACCGCTGGCTCCACTCTCCCGGGGGTAGGGTCGGAGTCGGCGGACGGAAGGTGATGCGGGTGTGTGTCGTGTCGGCAGCGGAGTGCGTGTTCGAGCTGGGGTGCCGCGAGTGCGTGCCGGAGAACATGCCGGTGGTGACGTCACACACGGCGCGCGAGGGCGTGGTGCGCGTGGCGGAGGGCGAGGGGGTGGCGCTGTCGTGCGGCGCCGCGACCTTCCGCGCCGCGCCCGCGCGCGCCGCCCTCGCCGCCGTCTGCGAGCGCGGCCGCCTGCGCCTGCAGCACGACGCCTCGCTGCGCCACATCCTCGACCTCGGCTGCGAGGAGGACGTCTACGAGGACGTCCTGCACACGGTACGTTACAGCCCCGCCGGGAGCGCCCCGGCTCGACCTCTTTCTAACGCGGCGCGGCGGTTGCAGGTGGAGCAGTGCGGAGCGCCGCTCGAGGGGCGCGCGTACCAGCGGCGCGGCGCGGCGGGGGCGGGCGGGGCGGGCGTGCGGCACGTGGCGGCCGTGTGCGCGGCGGCGGGCGGGGCGCGGTGTGGGCGCGCGCCGGACCCGCGCCGCTCGCGCCGCACGCCGAGCGCTCCGGCCCGCTCTCGCTGCTCGGGAACTTCAACCACATGTTCGACGCGCGCACGCGCCTCGACGCCGAGACGCTGTACTCGGACGACGAGCGCCTCACGCGGCGCGTGCGCGAGATGCTCAAGCACGACGAGTTCGCGTTCGGCGACCAGCGACTCGCCGTCGGCGAGGTGCTCGCGGCGGCCTACTTCGACGACCAGGACGTGCGCGTGGCCGACTTCGCGAGCAACAAGGTGGCCGTGTGGCGGAGCGTCGCCGAGGGGAACCTGCGGCACGTGCAGCGGGACATCGGCGCGCTGATGCGGAGCGGGCGCGGCGCGGTGGAGGTGTTCGCGGGCACGCACGGCGTGCTGGCGGTGGGCGGGCGCGCGCTGTACCTGCGCGGCGGCGGGCGGTTCCCGGTGGCGCGGTTCGTGTGGAGCGTGGTGCACGACCGGCGGCGCGGGCGCGCGCTGGCGCTGGTGGTGCTGAACGAGCCGCTGGTGGCGGTGAGCGAGGTGCGCGCCGCCGTGTTCTGCGAGAGCGCGTGCGGGCGCGCGGAGTGGGCGCGCTCGCTGACCCGCCAGCGGCGGTACGAGCGCGCGGCGCTGGGGCTCACGTTCTGCTGCTCGCTGCGAGACTTCGCCCGCGCCGTGCCCGAGATGCCGCTCGCGCTCCTGCCTAACGTCACCGCCGGCCCCGAGGGCATGCTCCTGCAGCCGTACGATTGACCGCATACGTTGGAACCTCTCGAGTGGTGCCGCTCGATAGTACACTATCGGCACTGTACTATCGAGTATCAATGGGGCTATCGATAGTGTAAGAATATCGATACCCCCGTAACCCTACCTAACCTACGAATGACATAGCAATACTACCGATAGTATCGAGACGTAATATTGAGTTCACTATTGATAGTATCGATACTATTGCTGCTGAATATTGCAATAAACACACTGACCTCTATATAAAAACGATTGGATAGCGATATAGAGATCAGTTAATAACAATTTATACCATAGGTAGTATCGATACTCATAATAGTTTTGATTAATTGCTTTAGGTACTGTTGATCGAAATCTCTGACCTGTTTTATAGAGGTCAGAACCGTGATTGACAATAGTTACAAATTTATACTCCGTCAAACCTTGTTTTTTCTAGACACTGAAATATGTATTTAAAAAAAAGAGTGACGCCCTCTTCGATTTATTTCATTAAAATACAACCTTAAATGCATGTAATACTTCCGATTACGCATGTCTTGAAGACTTTGAATGAGACTCCAAATTGTGATAAAATGATGGATTGCTAGTAAATACAATTACAGATGTAAAAAATGATGTGTGACACACACTTTACCGAGTTTAGTACACAATGAATTTTAAAAGATGACATTCATGTAACCGCTTCGCGCTGTTTGTTATTTCGATCCATCAGACGTTTCAAAACAGTCTGAACAGCTTTACCGCAGAGCACAGCTAGTTAGAAATATGATTAATTCATATTTCTAACTAGCTGTGCTCTGCGGTACCTATAAGATATTCTCCCGAAGTAAAACAAAATCTAAAAAAGCGACGTGAGCCGAGCACCGCGCGCTACAACATTGGTTTGTTTTCTAAAAATAAGTTCCTCTATAAATAAATTAGCCCATGTTTTTTCTAATTACATCAGAAAGGTACCTACCGAAAGTCCCGTCAAAATCAGTCCTGCCCTTTCAGAGATTACCCGGAACAAACGAAACAAAATAGAATCAAATATTTTGGTGTATGATCCGTATATTATACCTACAGGTCAATTTTGAATCATTGCATCCATTCAACCTATTATTGTACTCATAATAGGGAATGTTTTTATGGGAACCTAATAGGTACCATAAAAACATTCATATTTAGGGGATGTAAGTAGAATCATGAGGTTCTTATTTTAAAAAAAATGCCAATATTCATGATTTCACCCTTTATATTCTTACTCATGTAGTACAAAATGGTTATTTCAATATTACAAACATTCTAATTTCATTTATATATATGTATATATAACCAGATTTTAAACATTTCAATTTCCTTGCGGATAACAAACAATTACACACAGGGATATTTTATGAATCTAAGTTTAGTCAATGTGCAACCAAAACCATTATCAACATTTAAAATATATTTCACTAACACAGTTGTGTTCCAACCTTTGGACAGAAATATTGATAATGCGCGTGGGAGGCAATGGTTAACCTCCCAACGGTCTTAGGATTTCAATAAAATACTTTTGTATCGATTGGGTTTTATTCATAAAAAAATATGGTTACTCCTTTAGTACGGCATCTAATCCTTCTCGGCGATAGCAGTTAGATGTCGGTCGATTTCAGCTTCCGTTAGAACACTGCGAAAACAATTTTGTTATATAAATAAATAAACATCCACTGATATTCACACTGGACTGTGCACTGCTGGACATAGATCTCCCCCATTTTGCGCCAGACATCCCGGTCCTCCGCCTTTCTCATCAAAGCTTCCACCAACGACCTTTCGCAAGTCATCGGGCCGGAGGGCGTCCTACGCTACGCTTGCCAAGACGCGGTCTCCACTCCAGAACTCGTCTGCTCCAACGGCCATCGGTTCTGCGACATACGTGACCAGCCCACTGCCACTTCCAACTTGCTGATCCGGCGGGCTATGTCGGTAACTTTAGTTCTCTTACGAATTAAATCATTTCTGATCTTATCCCTAAGAGAGACTCCAAGCATAGCTCGCTCCATTGCGCGTTGAGTAACTTTGAACTTGTGAACCAATCCCGCAGTCAGTGTACATGTCTCAGCTGCGTATGTTAGTACGGGTAGGACGCATTGCTCAAAGACTTTCGTCTTTAAGCATTGCGGAATAGTTGACGTCAGGACATGACGTAGCTTACCGAATGCCGCCCAGCCCAACTGAATCCTTCTATTAGCCTCCCTCTCGAAGTTATGCCGGCCAAGTTGGATGGTTTGGCCTAGGTAGATATACTCCTGCACAACTTCGAGACAGATGCCATCAATGCATATCAGTTAATTTAAAATTAAAACATATTTTAGAATAGAATTTATCGTTTATATAACGGAAGTATAATTTTTGCTTAAGTCTGACCACTAGCAGCAGGTCACTAATGCAAACATCCACTTCCAAAAATATTTGCAAAAATAACTATTGTGTTAAGTATATAGTACTTAATGAACTATCTTAGATTTTTTACAAAACAATTTTTCCCTATCCATATGTACAAAATATGACGATGACATCTACACACCTATAGCTATATTTAAAAATACCTCAATAAGCCACAACAAAGCATGAATTAACATGTAGAAACACATTGAATCGGTACATCATGCACAAGTAGTGCATGTCTTAATGAAACACTAAATTTAATTTAGTATTGCATGATATATATAATACTTACTGGAAGTTGGGGTTATCCTTTGTAACAATGCCAACTTCAATTTCAGAAGATTTAAAGTCCACTGAGAGAACTTGTGACAGACAGGAGATGGCAAGCTGCACGGCGTCGTCGGCGCTGAGGTCGGCGCGCTTCTTTAGCTTCTTCTCGAGGTAGGCATTGGCGTCCGTGGTCTTGGCGCCCGCCGCCACCGCCTTGTACGAGCAGTAATAGCCCGACGGGTCTGTCTTGTACACACTCGGCCCTGACTCTTCATCATATGCTATCACCATCATGCCTAACAAAACACTGGTATAAGTATAATAAGGCATTCAATTCATGATGCTATTGGTTTCAAAATTGATAGAAATGTCAAGATAAAATATTTTTTTCTAAAAATATTCAGCTTTCTCTCTCCACCCAAAAAATATAAAGTCTTGTGTATATCTTCAGGTTTAGAGGCAATAGGTTCATTTATTAATCATATAATTGAGCAAGATAAGTTAGAATAGCTGGGATTTCAAGCCCTGTATTGAGTTATTATTGCAGCCTGATGTCTCAACTGCTGAATGATAGTGTGGATAATTTCCATGAGTTGATCTTACAGATCTTTTACCTAGATCATCAGTTCATCTTGACCTTAAACTTTTCATGCAAACCGCTTACAGTTGTCAGTGTGATTCTTGTGGCTCACTTATGTCAGAGACAATACACCTATATTTTTTAATAATGTACTTATTTTATAATAAATACTTACTACATCCAAGGGGACGCATCTCTGCATTTTGTGTATAGACCTGGGAGATGTCAGCTATACGTCGGCAGAGAATGTGCACAGGTATTTCAGTACCATATTTGTACTGCCAATTTGCTGCTTCATAACGAGCTCTCTGTACTTGAGATCTGCTATCGGCTAAAAATTATAAACTTTGAATATTTGTTGACACTAAACATTACTGTTTAATTGAAATACCTAATGTATACCTATCATCCCAGTCATGACACAGCCGATGCGATTGGTAAGTCGAAACAGGTGGGTCACAGAGGACGGGTCGAGTAAACGGTCGGGGACCTTGCGCTGCGCCGCCACCACCGCGGCGTCTGCCCCTCGCAGTGCCACCGACGTTAACCCGCCTTGGTTGATAGCCTTCAGGGCATATTCTACAACATGTTATAATAATAGTTGTAGTGGTTTATAGTTATCTAGCCATATAAACATTAACATATAATAAGTTATAAGTTTATGAAATTTTATGGTTTAGTTAGAATTTGAGAAACACTGAAATCTTGTAGAAAATATCCCTAACTTACCAACTTGGTACAGTCTTCCTTCAGGAGAAAAAATGGTTATATGTCTGTCAAATCCTGCGCTACTCTCACGTGCCATATTTGAGACAAACAAATAATATCGAGAAGAAGATTAATACAATTATAAAATTCTGATAGTTAAACTGGATAAACCTCGCTAATCGCTATAGGGAATGACAGCGGCTTTTTTGATTTGTTATACAAACCCACAGACTATAAATTGGTCTTTCGATTTCCCTTTATCACTATGTGCGTTCTAAATTACGATTACGTTTTTAAAAATATATTTCTCAGTTTTAAAAATATTTAAAAAAAGCAACTAATGCTATTTTTAATACCTGCATTTTTTTTAGTTACGACTGTATCATCAACATTTATTTGAACTTGCTATAACATCAAAAATTAATACAAATTATTTAAAAAAATGTAGACCCTCTGGGTTTCATATTTTTATGTTCTGTTTCATTTAACACTCATGTGACTTTTTATAACAATTCACTTTATGTTCTCATTACTTTGTTAAACAATAAATTTACTCCCATTGTCTATGAAACGTTTCGTTAATGATTCTTTTAGTCCGTCTTTGACAGCAGCAGTGACAAAAAAATGACACTTGACAGTATCGATAGTTGTTGATAGTTGCGTGCGTTTGTTGGTTGTCTTCTCCAGTTCCCTTTTATTTCGAAATTTATTTTGTATCAATTAACTACAGTTCTGAAAAATAGTCAGTTTCTTTGGTTATTTCTTTCATATTTTGCGATACATATTTACATTTTAATTATTACTCCGTAAGATTCAAAATGCAAGAAACCGTTAGCGAGAGGAAATCTTTGTTTTCCTCTTTTCTTGAGGTCTTGGAAGCACGTGAAAAACAAGCACAAGCTGATAGACAACTTCAGGAAGAGAAATATGCCAGGAGGACGCAAAGAATATACGATTATCATGGTAAGACAGAAGTTTTTTTAATGTAAAATATAAATGTAAACAAGTAACTGATTTTGGCATTGTTTACTGGTTTGTATCGGAGTTAGTTACAATAAATTTAATCGCTCATTAGAATAACTAAGTCCTTAATTCAATCAGTTCTTTTTCATTCATGTTATCTCACTGACAATCCAGTTCTGGCCTAGCAGCTCTTTCGGCGGGAGTTGGTAGACAAAATGCATCATGGGCAAATGATAGGGCTAATTAAATCTCTCCTCATGTTACCAATGGTGTTAAGCTTTGTGTCTTAAAAACTGGAAAGTTCTTTACAAATTCTGTCCCCCCAAGTAGGAAGGGTAGCAATAAGGAAAAAGTAAAAATATTTTTTGATAATAATACAAATTTATTGTTTCTTAATAAGTTATAATTTACTTACAAATATTTTTTTACCTTTATTGAGAAGCAAATACTTTCTTAACATCAGCCATAGTCATAAAGATTGGAATTGAATATTTCCACATTGAATAAACCATGAATTCATTGATCCATGTGTCCATACAGATATAAACATTCTAATCTTCAAATTTATGTTGTCTCTGGGAGGAATCTGCAAAGCCAAGTTTTTTTGTGTTCCTATGCTGTATGTTTGATTATTGACAATTTGATAATTGACAATACAAATCCAATTTAAATAGATAATCCTAAAAAAATCTTCAAATTGTATGACTCTAATTAATTCAACAATTGTAAATGAATAAGTAAATATTAAGATAAATAAACTGTTTTAAAAACAAGCTTTTTTTAAATGTGCTTAAAAGGAAAAAAATACCTTTCACTGTTAATGTATTATGTCATTTCAAATTAAACACATTTGACACATTTTTATATGTCATAAATCATTGTCGAGAGATTTAAGGACCCCTACTTACTTAAACTAAAACTAAGAAGTTTTCCAGAAGGGATAAGTTCCCAAGTCTGTTCATCTCTTTCTACGCATCATTATTGCAAGGTCGTTTGCCAGTTAATTTTGAACAATCCAGCTCTTCAATAAGGAGCCCTTCTAATGAATGATTTCTCCTTGAGTTTTAAAAGTCTGCCATATTGGATTACTGCCAGCAAGCCCCCTAATTTGATACCCATATTGTAGGAATGCATTAAAAATTATTGGTCCGCCTTTTTGGGTATGACGCCATGTTGGATTTAGAATGGCGTCACACTGATAATCATAAATTTCCATCCATACTGAACAGGCATACTAAAGTTCAGTTCAGTTGAGGGCAAGTGCTTTGAATTTGAGTTGTAAGATTCCACTGAACAAACGTACATTGCAAGTTAAATAAAAGCTTGTAATAAAAAAAAATGAGCTGGAAGAAGGCCATTCCCATATTTAAGATACCTATTGTTGTTTGGTGAGTAGTTGGTGCTGAGGCACCAGTTAAGTATTGTGTTGTATTTTTTTGCCAGAGGGCAACTGTGACTGATTTCGCCTACATGGCAGCGTCGGATAATTCACCAAAAAAGTATCCAGTCATGGTTTGGTTCAAAGACCCGGCGCGGACAGTCGCCGCCGACTGCTTCGCCGCCTATTTGCAATATGTCAATTTGGTCCACTTCTGCAGTTATACATTATTTTTCAAAGATATTATGCATTATCGGAATGCAACCGTTTGTTGTGTCGTGGTCATTTGGCCCCCCTGAGCTATTTTTAAGTACTAGACTAACGTACATTAACAAAATGCCTTATAAGTTCATAACTTGACTACTACTATGTGACCCCCCCCTGGCGCCTAACCTGGATCCGCCCTTGCTGGTATACATTGTACAATATCCAAATGTCAGTAGCAGGGGACGGAGTACGTCACAAGCTGCTGAGGAGAAGATAGGTACTATAGCTCCCGGCCTTAACCAGCTTCCAATCATGATTCTGAGGTATCCATAAGCTTCTTCTTTTCTGTATTGGAATTATGTTCAAGCTACGTCGAACATATTGTAGCCGCCTTATCACCATTCTCTAGAACCTCCCATCATCATCAGCCTTAGGGTCGTACGCCAGTACATTTTATCAAGCTTCCTGGTCTAGATGCAAATGTAGGGTGTTGCGACTCGGCAGTAGTTCCCTGAAGAGTTTCCGCAGGGTGGTCGGTGTGAGTTGCAAATGTATCGTGCGGTGCGGTGTGGTGTGATGTGTGTGTTGTGCCAGAGCGTCAGTGCGTGTCGGCGGCGGAGGTGCGGTCGCGCGTGGAGTCGGTGTGCGAGGCGGCGCGGGGCGTGGAGTCGGCGCTGGCGGCGGCGGGGGGTGGGCGGCGTGGGCGCGGGGCTGGCCCGCAGCGGCCGCGCTGCAGCGACGGATCGCGCGCGCCGCCGCCGACGCGCACCGCATACGCCCGCTGCTCGCCGCCGCACACCACCCCACATGGACGCGCTGCTCGCCAAGATGGTCAGTCACACATTATGTATACATCTGCATGTGGCCGCTTGGCCACATGCAGGGAAACATTTCCCTTCTTTTCCGATTCTTGTTTCCCTCCAACTGTATTTCTGCTCAGTAAGCTAAGTGTGGTGTCTAACACAATGTCGAAAACTGGTCTTTTTGAGACTTTAACCACCCCGAATCTTGGACTATCATCATCATCGACCAGTATCGGCACACTGACTGCAGGAAACAGGTGGAATGCGGATGGGTGGGTAACTCATATAATAGGTAGATGCAAAGCTACATCGCAATTCTAATGAGTGTATATTTATTATATGTATATTTGGAGCGTCGGTGGCTCAGTGGTGTGGACTGTCGCCTTCTACTGGGAGGGCTGAGGTTCAAATCCCGACACGTACCAATGTATTTTCGAATTTTCGAAAATATATGTACGTTATCCGACGCTCTTACGGTGAAGGAAAACATCGTGAGGAAACCTTCATGCACGCCTGCGAAGAGATTCGAAGGTTGTGTGTGAAGTCGTCCAATCCGCACTGGGCCCGCGTGGACGACTAAGGCCTAATCACCCTATACGGGTAGGCTCGTGCCCCTCGGTGGGGACGTTTAATGAGCTGATGATGATGATGATGTATATTTATTTACATTTGTAGTATTCTTCTTGAGCTCACATTTGGATTATTTGAATTATGTATCTGTGGAAACTTTATTTTTCTGTGTATTTTTACTTTGTGTGATTTATAATAACTAAACTTATGTATGTTTCCCTTGAAAATAAACAAATAAAGATTGTATCAGGAAGGCTTAACGTGTTCTCCCAGGCTTAACGTGTACGGAAGCATTTTTCTGGGAATCAAACTGAAAAAACTTTCACTGGTCTCAAGCCTGGTCTTGAAGCTGCCGCGTCCTTACTCTGAATCCCGACACCACTGACTAACAGCACCGCTGACGAACGACAATTTAGTCTCGGTTACTGAAATAAAGAGGTCCCAGTCTGTCGAGATTAAAGTACAGCTGACCGGTTCGTGGTCTACCGAACAATAAAGACAGGCCGAGCTCCAGCACCAGTGCCGTGACGGGTCACCGTCCATAACGCGACCTACTTCACTAATCGATTAATAATACCATCAAAAATACATAGGCCCTATTCGGCGAGACACGGACACTACGATAAATTTAACGCCAAGTCTTTGCACTGCTGTACCTACTGGTTGTTCATTTTAGGTAGAAATTTCTTAAGAGCTCCGCGCCGCAATAGTACAAAACCTTTCTCGAAGGATTATTCAAATTCAATGCTCTTAGTTCGCGACCGAACTTTAATTGTAATATAACTCGCTTTTAAATAACCTGTTTCTTGTTACAAATACAGCATTGTTCCCGGCGAGACCTTGTCGTTTGTCATTTTATGTATCATTATGTTGTTTTTGCCGGAGTCTTGTGTATGTCGATGAAATTACGAAAATGAGTTCCGGTCGCGGCGCCAAGGGCTCCGGCAATGATAGCTCGGCGGAAGGTGGCGGCGCTCGCCCTTAAATATGTTTAAGGATAACATATCATCAGCCAGTCCTGTTTTCGTTTTACCGTCCGAGGTCTTATCGCAAATGACAATTTAATTTCTATTAATTGCAGGGAGAGAGAGTTATCCCCGCGAGTCATTCGTCATTAATCATAGTCCTTAATTCGTTCAAAAACCGTTTTCATTCCATTGATATGAAATAAATAAATCCACCTTCACCAACATTGATTCAAATTTAAACAAACACAGTTGACGAGGTCATGTACCTATTGGGTATGACCTGGGGAAATTGATTAGTTAAATACCAGCCTCGGAGGAATCAGCTATAGCAGCCAGCAGACTCGCGGGCAAGTCTATAATCATATCGACCGCTTTACTGAGCAATGATTTAGAACAATGAACTGGCGCTGCTGTTGCTGTTTCACGCCGATGGCCGGCCATGGACCTCACTGCAAATTTACCAATACGAAAAACATACACAAAAATACACAAAAAATCTAAGGCTAGATATGTAATGGCACTTATAAGAAGACATAATTTCCATTAAGCACTTTTATTTCAAGTTTCCATATATTACTTTTCATAAAATATCATAAGACCTACTCCGTGCGGAAGTCAAATGTACCTACCTAAACATGAGCTAGCACGGGAATTTGAGTATGTCCGAGAATGTGCTATACACACATAGTAGTTTATACAGCCAAAATAGTAACTCGTATTTAAAATAGCTCAGTAAAATTCGATCACTGTGAAAGCGTTGTTACGTTTTATGAGTGGTTTGTGCGCGAGATTGCTGCCGGCAGATGGGCCTACTCCAAATGGGATGACTTACGTCATGCAATTTGAAAAGATACAGTACATGTGAACATCTGGGCGATGTCGTTGGGACCAGCTCCGGTGTAAGTGGTATAAGTGATGAGACGAGCAGCCGCGCTAATGACAGCTGTGGAGCATAGCCTATGTTGAGCACCCTTCTTAACGAAAAATTCAAAGATTGAGAGCTTAATGCCACTTCATCCATGTGTAGGTACTTCTATTACCTTAATTGATCCTTATTTGGTTTCGATTTGATCCTGGATTGAATAACGAATAAAACAGCTGCCCTTTTGACTGTAAAGTGTCAAGTATGTTGGCAAAAGGTCAATGGTCATTGTATATTAGTCGGAAATGTCCGAAGCGGCCTTGCACCGGCGACCCCCGCGCGCCTTCGCGAGGATCTTGTGAGCAAAATTAATGTCAATTAGCTGAGGCGTTAGTCATAACACGGGCCGTTCCTTAACCCGCACCGCTAGTCTGCTGATCATGTCTGAATTGTTCCCATATGATTTAAAATAGATAAGTGTTTGAGCATGTTTGTTCGAGTAGAGTTTGAGGAGTCGAACTAAACATGCAAAAAACCAAATAAGGTAGCGATTTCGTAACTTTGGTCTTTTGTATTGACTTATAAGGCGTCGGGACCTTCACCATTTTGATAATTTATTCCTTACTGTTGTGACTAGAGGCAGGTTCAGTGAGGAACCGAATACACATGAAAATGTGAGGAAGTTAAGTAGGAAGCGGCAGTGGGCGCGCGCGTTATCGCCGCCACTAGGTATCGGGGACATTGACACGCCGCCCTCCATCGCTCATTACACACTTTCTTTAATCTCTGATTGTTGCGATAAGTTGTCCTTTTTGACAAACACAACAATAGTATAATAATTAATCATAAAATATTGACAGCTGATATCCTAGTGGACTAGTTTGTAATGTATTGCGGGTAAAGCATACCGTAAGTGGTGTACGAGCTGCGGCCGTGTTCAACTGGAGACAATGGCTCGTGGGATCGGGAAACAATAGTGTAATGCCCTTACGCAGTGTGAGATTAGCATTTCAATGAAAATTAACTTTCTAATGGCGTTGGCGCGGGCGGTGAAAGTGGCGCGGAGTGCGTCCACGCGTGGGCCGCGCCTGCGCGCCGGTGCTCTATGCCTAGTACGTTAGGTACGCGATGTAGGTAACACTTATTGGCAATCTCGTGCAATACTTTGTCGTGTGGTGAAATGGCCGGCGGCGAACCCGCTCGCTTACATCGCCGCCGACAACGAGCGCCCACTCGCGTGATAGATTATTTAACATTATTAGATATATTTGATCAACAAACTTCAAGTACACATTATTAAAAGTACCCTCAAATTGATTATATTGTAATTTGTTTATAATGTTCGAACTAAATAAACCTACTTTATCATATAACTATGTGTAGCACATTGAGATGGTATTCTAAACTTTCAAAATCAAATAACTTAAAAAATACATCGATAAATAAATCTTAAACCACTGTTTCTCATATAATTTGATACTGTAACTTGTTTTATAATTAAATTGCATTTTCTATATTTATATAACTCATTTAATATCAATGTAATAATAATTGAATAAAAAAATACGAAAGAAAGCTGATTATAACATTTTGTAAAAGATCGTACGATGTGACGTCACTTGTTTGTCACCAACTATAAAACCGGACGCTCCGCCCTACTCGCCGCATTGGCTTGGCAGCAGTCGCGCCGAGCGGACCAAGTTAAGTAATTCATACATACTTATAAATTATAAACTACTATGTATATAGATATTTATAATTGGAAATAAGACATTTAATCTCATATGCTTTTCCTTATGTAATGGATTGCTGATTACAGTTAAGAATATAATTGCAATTTATATATCTAGCTGGGCTGCTTGTAAAATCATATAATCTGTTTTGCTTACTTGTTAAAGACCTTAATAGTTAATGTTTATTTACAAGTGTTTGTTATTAATTATGTATCATTTTTGGTTTATATAAGAAGTAATAATAAAGCTCTTCAAAACCAA
The DNA here is from genome assembly GCA_019425675.1 of Leucinodes orbonalis. Classification (NCBI taxonomy): domain Eukaryota; kingdom Metazoa; phylum Arthropoda; class Insecta; order Lepidoptera; family Crambidae; genus Leucinodes; species Leucinodes orbonalis. Next base: position 24,006 of record PQWD01012423.1, read on the forward strand.
TCCTTTTCTTATTCATTTTTCACAAATTTAGGTGTTAAGACATTGTTATTTTTTTTATTCAGTTTATATATTTTCTTACACGCGCATCGCTTCGACCTTTACGGTTTTTTAAAAACGAATATGGGGTACGGTAGTGCCCCCGCCAAGTCGCGCGCGTAAAAAATTAACCATTATAAAAAGTAATCGCAGTAAGGAACCTTAGACTTGGCACGTCTGTCTTGATTTCATTACTTTTTAGAGATAAACAAGCAGCTCTATCGAGACTTGGCTAGAATTTTTACATAATGTTTTGGTGGGATTCAATTTCCACAAAGTTTTAATGTGAACGATTAATGTAATATGTATAGGTAATGTTAACCGGCCTCGGCTGAAGCGCGCGGCTGCGTCGCTATTAGCTCACGTTTCTCAATTATTACTTTATTCACTGCTCGATACACTTTCATAAACAATCTCTACACAATCACATATTTTTTTGCTACCGTATTATAATGGTGAGCTCATTATTTCGCAACGCGGGAAGTGAGAGTGATGATGGAACGCCCGCGCCTCGATTCGCCCGCTCTGCTCTTACTTCTCCCAGCTTTACTTGGGTTTAACTCATTATAACTTTACTTATGTTTTAAGGAGCAAACTGCCCTTCCCCAAATACCACCTTATTTATCAACAAACAATTTTGGAGCTTGAAATACGGTGTAGATTATATATAAGTAACAGAAGGTTCACGTATAACGGTTATCGGTGTTTATAAAATAGTAAGTAGGTAAGGAGCACGCGTGAGCTGCGGTCGAGGCCCTCCTAATTGGCTTATTTGTTCTCGCTGGGGGGAAAATTTAGGTAACCCCAAATAGTGCCCAAGTAGTATTTTAACAAAGTCAAGGAAGTCGACAGTTACATTAGTTTTGCCTTTGATTTAAATACATAATATTTAATGATCTACTATTTTATTCGAGAACAATCCCCTTGTATTTGTTTTGTAAGCAAAGGACGTTCAGTCATAAGACTGTATAGTGTGCCCGAGTCTTGTAACATTTCTTAACTGTTGGAGTTACGTTAGTATTGCATTAGTTAACTGCAAATAATCTATTAATTAATACAATAATATATTAACCGATACTGATATATTTCTCAGTAACGAACAAATTGAAATAGGTTGAAAACTTCAATGGGGATTCATATTGGTTGGTGGTAGGTTAGGCTCAGCACCCATAAGTGGTGTTTGTGAGAGTTGGTGTTTTGTGAGAGATGTGTGTGTTGTGTGCAGGAGGCGGAGGCGGCCGTGGGCGGGGCGCTGGCGGCGAGGGCGCGCGCCGCCGCCGCCGCCGCCGACGCCGCCGCCGACAACCTCCACAACATGATCGGTGCGCACACACACACGCACACACGCACACACACACACACACACACACACACACGCGCACACACACACACACACACACGCACACACACACACAACACACACACACACACAGCGCGCGCACACACACACACACACACACACACTACACGCGCTTATCAGTACAGCTGTGCGCTGTACTGAGGCTCCGTTACATATGTAACTCCTCCACAATTCTCATACCACAGCCTGGAAACAACCCAGTGCGGATTGGTGGGGTACTCAGTGAGGGTACAGAAGACCTTATAATACCCACTTTCTCCTCCCTTTTTGATTCGCAAGCGCCCATGGGCGATGGTATCACTTAACATCAGGTGGTTCATCAATACAAATATTGACTACTAGGTTGCTTGATAAAATTGATAGTACTAGTAGAATTATCCTAGCAATGAAATACATGGGTTGAAGACAACCTCTACTACTCGTGATGTGACCTCCCGCATTACGACAACCAATTTAAGGTTTATATGATTATGTGATGCATCTCAGCATATGTATTTTGTATCCGAAACCAGACTCACGTGCTTGTGAACATTCACCGATCTTGCCAAATAGCGAAGACGGAATAGAACGGGATAAAAGTTCCGGGCTTAAGGAACTTTTCATTGTCGCAGACAATTACTATTTATTGGGGAGATTTCAACAGTTGATATGACAGTTGTGCACTTGTGCACCACCTACTGTAAGCAATTATAATTATTAGTTCCAATTGTCGGATTTGCGAACCATCGCTCCCTTGTGTCTGGGTGTTATATAAAAGTGTATGACGTGGTCCGCGCTTAGACCAGCCCGTGACCTCATGTTGCCTACGTGTATTAATGTACACTATGAGTGCGGAAACAATCCACATGGTTACATCATACCCGGACTTACCATTACATGGCTAATGTTATTGCCTTTGTATCACTACTGCAAGTAGTGCAGTTAGTTTATAGACTGCAATTCTTATTTGCAGTAAGGAACTAGCCGCATATGTATGTTGAACATTGAAAATACTATCTTGAAAAGTTCTTGGAGACTCGCTTAACTACAACTTCTTAATATAAATGCGGGTTTGTAAATTTTTTCTTAAAAGAAAGCAGGTAATGTGCAGCGGGGTAGAAGTGGGGCAATGACTTCCCAGGCGTGATGATAGAGAATTTTCGTTTCCGTTTGCCTTTATATGGCAGAATCATGTGGTAGCAAATGTGTCCGTGTGTTGCAGCCGAGCAGCGGCGGCAGGTATCCGCGGCGGCCGAGGCCCCGGCGTTCGTGGCGCTAAGCGCGAGCGCGGGCGCCGGGCCTCGGTCCCCCGGCGCCGGGCCCCGGTCCCCTCGCCCGGGCCCCGTCCCCCGCGCGCGCCCCCAGCCCCCGGGGCGCGGGGGGCGCCTGCAGCACGCCCATCGCCCGCGACTAGTGCCCGCACCAACCTATTCACAGCGCGCCGCCGGCCTTCGCTTGCTTTACAACACTATGATTCGTAATCGATTAGAGAGAAACTGCCAAACCGCTCGAGCCCGCTCGACCTATTCATAGAGATAAACACTCGACGAACCTATTCATAGAGATAAACACTCGACGAACCTCGATCCCGAGTGCTGCCTTAACACGTGTGTTCAAACCGCGCGACGCGCCGCGTGCTCCTCGCTCTTGGACATAGGTACATTTATCACTTTGTATAAGATCACACCACGCTTTAATTAAATATAAAGACGATGGAGTTATAAAACATATATGTATTTTAATTGGATTGTAGCTGTTTAGACTAAATTTTAAATTTAATGTAATTTAATTAATAAACAAGACATTGTAAGAGCAGTTTGATGTGTACCTAGCTGATAGTTGTTAGACTATGCATGTTGAAGATATGTGGTGGAGGGCGCGGAAGTCGTCTCGAATAGACCGCTAGCGTTGGCGTGCTGGAGCCTGAGGGAGGGCGCCGCCCTGGTTCTCGGATACGTGTCGTGCTGCCTTTACTGTACTGCCACACCGTGTAAGCTTAGCTTTACGTCTGTTTCTATGTTATTATTGTTGTTATATGTGCACTATAATGAAATGTATTTTAAATGGATAATAGATACATGAGTGCTAGGATTGCGTGCATGGAACGCTTCGAAGCGGTACGTGCGTAATTGAAAAAATGTGTTTGTTACTAAACGAATGATGTTGCCAAATTTTGAATAGTTTACCGCCCGCCTTGGGTGCAGTATTTTGTGAGCGACCAACGAACAGTTTACATGTTAAAGTATATTTGATATTCCGTGTTTATGGGACCTTACTCATTGTTACTCTTGTTGTCAACTAATGTAGCCTTTATTGAATGTATTGATGTTTATGCATTTCTATAAATAATTAATGTAGATGTGATGACATTTTTATATTTTTAATGTACTGTTACGATCAAAGAGAGAATTAGTAGTATAATATATTGTTGTTTAAGTAATATTAAAATGTATTTAAGTGCGTGTGTCGCAGCGCGAGGGCGCGGGTCTCGGAGGCCGGCTGCTTGTTTCCCACTGACTTTTTTAAATAGTTTATGTATCTAGACATCACTAGAGGTTCAAGAACGTTGCTGCGGATAACTGTGACACAAACAACTGATTGTTGTTTGTCTGTCCGCGATAGTCTTCGTGAGGCTAAGCCAGCTTCATCGATGATGTCGCCTTCTAACAGAGTTAAGAGGTGGATATCGTTAATGGAATGCCAATATCCGGTGGAAGGTGTGACGTCGCCTTCGCCGACCCGCGACACCGCTACTTCTCAACTTGCCTACATTCCGCAGTTAAACTATATTTTGTGTAAAAGTATTTAGCAAAATAAAACGATTGTTCTCTATATATAATCTACTTTATTTACTCGTACCCTTCTCTACAATAAATCATAATTATCGCTAAACTTAATTATTAACATTTATGTAAAATAAAGAAATAACTTCAGACTCATGTGTTGGCAAAGCAAAACAAAGACATTGTTATAGAATTCTTTTTAGTTATGGTTTCATTGAACTTTGAGCCGAAATGGCGAGGCAAAATGTTTTATTATACATAGGTACGTGAATTGCGATGTACAATAATGACATATGAACACAAAATTTACTAACATTTCAATATGTTTACCCCCGCTGTTAGTTTCCGAAACATTTCAGCGTGCATAGTAAGTGCATACACACCATATTAATGAAAGAATTAATGTATTCCTAACTTTATATCATATTTAAAGTAAACTTGTGAAATATTGCAGAGTCCTTTACCACACCTAAGTACACTTACCTTGATATGAGAAGGTAAACAATTCTTCATTACATTTATATTTGAAATAAAGCGTCAGAGGCATCGGTTACCATTTAAAGATAATTCGAATACATAAGCTATATGTAATACTATTTTGTTAGCACCTTTTTCCGCCTATCAATAGTGTATCTGTAGACAAGCTTATATATACTTAATTACTACATTATTCATTTGGTAGGTATCGTAACTTTAACTATCATAAGTAGGTAGGTAAGTACCTACCTACATATTATAATTGAAGTTACGTACATTCTGAATTTTAATAACAAATCTATCAAGATGTTCCTTAAAAACCGTTTTAAAATGGACCGTTATATAAAAAGGTTTACATTTTTGTTGCGATTAACCTGAGAACGGATCTTGGATCGGAACGCCATCCGCGGGCAATTAAATAATGTTAAAAGATAAATTCAGGGAAAGACTAGTTTTGCAAATGAAAATCCGTAATCATCTAAAAAAACTAGTTCCCTATAAACAAAATAACTACAATTAAACAATTCCGATATTATCTGAACGTAGGTCCAATTATTTAACCTCAAAATGAAATCAATAAAGCTTAGAAATGTTATATATGATACATTTCTGTTCGTAAAAACTTTTTTAAAAGAAAACTTAAAAACCGAATTGAGCACTACGATAAACCTGGCACCGTGTTGCAGCTGTGCTCTCGCGGATATCGGCCGCTTAGTTTGAGGAACAACGTCCAGTAGTGAAGTCTTTTTAGCGTCTACCTAATAATAATGTAGTAACAGTACCCACCATTTAACAATATATTTATTTGACATGAGAATGTGGTTTTCCTGAAGAAAAATCAGTTATATTCCATCTTAATGCAACATTCTATCGATACCTACATAGACACAATACAATAACTTATTTACTACATTTCTTTTTGCTTCAACAAACTTTTTGTATGAATTTTAATATTGAATTATTATTTTTGGATGCTCAAATTTAAATGTATGATATACTCGTAATATTAATTTAGAACACTGAATAAACTTTTCAACTTATTCTGTAGCTGATCCTTTTATGGGCACAAGTGACATAGAATAATACAATTTATCACCTTAAAATGAAATACATTATTATTATCGTTGTTACATACAAACTGTATGGAGATAAATATATTTTGTAATCTATGTACACGGCTGCGTGGTTAGCACCCGTAGTCAGTCTACACTTATTTAATACTGTGAAGCTCCCGCAACTCCATACAATCTTACGTCTTTATTTACATTAAAATTTTATCTTTAAATATAAGGCACAACATTGCGTAGAAGTGTCAGTGATAACACTTCAACGTATATTTCCAACAATTTCCAAGGATCCCGTATGTTACAGTTAAAACTTATACCCGGTAAAATTCATTCACCTGAATTTTGCAGTCGATAAGCTTATTGATCGGTTTGATTTGGCTGTAAAATGTACGCCGTGTAGTGTGTATAGACGACCTTCCTCACACATAGGTATAAGTATATAAGCGTAGTTGTAAATCAATATACGTGTTTCCATTTAGTCTCTCGGTCCCCATACTGCATAGCGATCCTGCCAGAGCGAATAATTTTGTTCAGGGTAGCAATGTGGTCGGTTGCACGTTGAAAGGGTGCGTTGTATTGGGCGAATGCTGTCGCGTACGCGTGGTCAGGCCCTAGCGGCGGGCGGCGCATGCGCCGTGGGTGCGGCGGGTGTGTGGGGCGCGGCGGGGGCCGGGGCGGGGGGCGGCGGGGGCGCGCGGGCGGGGGGCGCGCGCGCCGGGCCCAGCACGCCGTGCGGGACGCACACGCGCCGACCGTTCACCTGCACGCACAACACAATATGTTATAACACCGACACACAAACGCAACAATTACTCCTTTAGCCTCGGGATCACTTTTAACAGAAAAAAGCATGCAATATTTGAATATAATTAATAAATAATGGCGTAACGTTCTTTCTTAACGGTAAAAAAGTCGCTGTACTTTTTCTAGACCTGAGTTCTTCTTTTGACATTGTAGATCACGAGTAACTTGTTTTAAAATTAAATCACTATGGTAGCACCAAAACTAAATTGGGTTTCTTTGAACATATCTAATTAACAGACAAATGTATGTGAAATCGAATATACTAATTAAAATCTTTATGAGAAATTTGCGAAGTCCAAAATGTTTGGAATAAAAGGTGGTATCCCCAGGGTCCATTCTTGGTCCTACTCATATACATTTTTCTCATGAACTCTTATAGATTATTCGTATGAAACTGTACACCAATCCATATTCAATTAAATATCTATGCCGATGACATAAATCCTACTTGTTACTACTGATAATCTTTGACCAGACGATAAAAGTAAATGAAAAATTATAATTCACAAATTATAGCCGGAAATGACGGAAAACCAATAAATATCCACTGACATTCACACAACACCTTCAAGTAAGCGGAAAGCTACTACGGATATGGGTACGTACGTACCTACGGGTACGGCTGTTGCGGGTGCTAAACAACATAAATATATACTTTTTTTTAAAAATGCCTACATATTATAAAAAATACAAACGGACATGTTCATGCACACAAATGTTTGTATTGCCCGGAGATCAAACCCGGAACCCTTGCTGTAGTAGCCGACGTCTCAACCATTACAACAAATGGATCCTCAAACACCAACCAAACCAATATAATACTATCTGAGTCTGCTGTTGGCAATCAAACTGATCTTGAGTGCTCTTTAAACGGTTAAAATGTTGCGACTTTATGAATTACTTGCACATCTTCGAGAAAAACGCCATCGAGGCATATCGGTTGTGGCATGATATGTTCATTGAACATGACTTCCGCGTGTCCAAATTCATGCCAAGCCCATATCGTCGGGAAGCAGTGCCGGATTAAGACTACTCGGGGCCCTACGCAATCTACACTTGTGGGGCCCCCCTGTCAGTATGTCAACAGGAATTAGTAGCATAGCGCAGTAGTTGACAACAAAGGTAATGATTTTTCACTTTGTGAGTGTTAGTTTTGTCAGTTAGGTTAGGACATTGCAGGCTATATCACCTGTTTCTCCTAAAAGAAAGACGATTCCGTGCTTCGGAGGGCACGTTTAGCCGTCAGTTCCGGCCGCCTTCGAATAGGGAACATGCAAATGTAATATAAATGAATATTTTGATATTAAAATGTTAAAATAACATAAAAGAAGGGACACCGTAAGGTTTATATTTTAATTTACGCTGTTTTTTTTAAATAATAACGAATTGAAATTACTTGAAACGGAACGTAAATTTAAACACCAATCACTGTCATTTACGTCATCTATGTATGACATATTATTTTGACGTTAAAGGTTTAGTAAAAAGTGAACATTAATACGACAAAATCGGCATTTTTCGAATAAAAATGAAATTTAGGACTGTAAAAGCAGTCTCCAGGAAACTACCAAAGTTAATGTTGACATGGTTGTAATTTATTTTTGTCGAAGTGAGTTTTACAAACCGCAATAAGCCTGATGCGAAATATGGACTTTTTACGGTACTTTATTGAAATATCAAAGCATAATGTCTACTGATAATCTAGAAATGATTGTTTTTCATCACCAAACATGAAAATTAAAGTAGTGAGCAAAAAGAAAAGGTTATATTTTAACTCATCAGTGTGAGCAGAAACTGCTTGGAAAACGCTGCCTTGAGGATTTCCACATGGAACTGCCCTGTGCAGTCTCATCCATGGCACTTACACTACACTCTAAAGATGAACCAGGAACAAAGAAGAAATAATAATAATTTCCTTTGTTTTAAAAAATCATTACTTTATTTATATCATAATTGTGTAAGTTTGTATGTTTTTGTGACTGTAATATAATAAATCAATATTAAACTTGGTGTATTTTCAATGCTTACAAGATTTTTTTTTATTATTGCTGATTCAGGTGTCAAATGCATTATTCTGTTTTAGCATTCAAAAATATAGGGTATGAGCATCTCTATTCACAAAGTTTTTAAACTTTTTAACATGATTCCTTATCTTTACAATAAAAAGTTATAGACAACTTTGTTATTGTATTTGTATTAGGTAGGTAAATATGTTTGTTTTTCATACAAGAAGATGAAGAATAACAAGTACTATATAACAAGTATTCTAACATCATAGTTGTCTTCACTGCATCGAAAAATAGTTTGATGAATAATTAATTCGTCTTCACAGCTCGAAATCTCTTTTTTCCTGGTTTTGTGTCAGTCAAAAACAATATGATTGTTATTAGATGATCACATTGGCACAAAGGATGGTCAACGCGGCTTTTTTTTCCGGAGTATCAATTCATTAAATCCATACATTATCAGTTATTTAAAATTCTTATAAATTAGGTCTCGACAGTCGAGAAAAAAAATGCAAAAGTATGAAAGTCCTTGAAGAAAAGGAGGTACATTCACATATCTGACGTCAAACGTCACGGCAGCCCGTTTTGGCGCGAAATTTGAATTTGTCAATTTCAAACCGCATTTTTATGCAGAAAATGACAGTTTTTTGATTTTTAAATATACTTGTGGTCTATTCCAAATGTAGTTCTTTAAAATAAACACAAAAATAAAATTTGTGCATCTTCCCTATTGTCGTTAATCAAAAACCGCGTCAAAGGCCGTGAAGTGGTTTCAAAACTCTGAAACAGGGACTTGTGTGCGGTCAGTCCACTCGCTAAGAAAAAGTACAAGAATTTGTCTTTAAAAAAACCTACACGATTAAAAAAACAAGAGTAACATACTCGAATCCGCGCACTGCGAAAAAAACGCAAGTCGATTTTGCATAAAATTATTTTTCACCGAACATAATCGCAGTGCGCGCATAGGTTACTATTGAAAAACATTAGTATTTTTGTAAAATAAGATGAAAATATATTAAACGTACCTTGGAAGTGGAGTAGGTGCCACAAAAACAAAAACTAAAGTACCTATATTTAATTATTTACAAAAAAAAAATGCGCTTTGCGGCTTTTTCGGGCATGCTTCGTCGGGGGCCCCCCTGGACGTGGGGCCCTAAGCTAGTGCTTAATTTGCTTAAGGGTTAATCCAGGACTGTCGGGAGGATTCATTCTGGCTGTTGAATTACCTATTAATGGTTTATTACGCACTTGTGCAGTTAATATGCTTCAATATTTGACGATAGCAGTCTTGGAATAACTAAATCATTCCTAGTCTCGTCCAACCTTAAGATTTCAAAAATAAAAAACATCGAATTTAGACGCCAATGAAGCAGAAATTCCTTTTAAAAAGGCCGACGAAGGTACTTAGGTAGAGGCGGTGTGTGGTATGAAGCGATAGGCAAGTGCCCGGCGTGGGCACAAACTGGTTGTTCGAGAAGCGGTGTGTGTTTGAGGCGCGGTATGTGTGTGAGAGGCGCGTTGTGTGTGTGTGTGTGTGTGTGACCTGCAGCGCGACGAGTCCCCGGCGCGCGGCGCCCAGCGCCAGCACGAGGTCCCCGGGGCGCAGGCGCACGGCGCCGGCGTCGTCGGCCCACTCGGCGGCCACCACGCGCTGCTGCGGGTAGCCCAGCTTCACGCCGCCCGCCACCGTGTACGCGCGCGACGGCGGCAGCAGCGGCGGACGCTCCTGCACACCAAATAATTATATAATCATAAACATAAAAATGGATGAAACATAATTACGATATGATGGGAAAAAGAAGTCTTCTAGCGTATACATGTATCAACCTATTATCTGCAACATGCTGATTTAACCTATTGAACTTCGAAATCCAGACATAATAGAAAATCTATTGTTTATAGCGCCTTAAGGCGTCTTCGACGTATTAGGCTGAGAGCCATCTGCGCTCGCCACTTGCCCGGTGAAGCTGTAAAGGCCATCTGCGGCCAACAGCAGTAGTCAGTTCGAAAAAAAAAAAAAAAAAAAAAAAAAAAAAGCGTCTTGACGTTCAAAGGGTTAAATAAAATAAAACACCTAATATCAACATTAATGAATTCATTTTAACATATTCTATCAAACAAAGAACCCATTTTAGAAAGTACAAATTTATTAATTACCTTCATATTTTCTTACCCAATTTTTTTTTTATGGGTCTGGGTGGGATAGTGATATCCAATCTTTTCGTAATATACTTTTTTAACTAATGAATAGAAGCAGAAAGTTGAAGTGAGAAAGTCTCTGCGTATTAAATGTTAATTTATGTAATCTGCATAGTCGTGATGTACGACTTAATCACCGAAACCCGGAGAATTCAAGTGGTGGATGGACACCGGTCCCAAGCTCCTCGACGACGTGGGTCTTCCCGGGCAAAGATAAATCGAGAGGGTAGTTACCAGGTCAAGGCCGAAGAGGGAGCAGGTCGTTTGACGAGCGTGGGGTCGACTTGTCGGCGGGGTCGGGGGCGGCGTGCCGGCGATGGCGCGGGGCGCGGTCTAGCAGGGGCGGGCGGCGCGGGGGGCGGCGCCGGGGCGGGCGGGGGCGGGCGACGCGTGCACCGGCTGCGCCACGCCGCCTGAATGCGCTCGGCCGCCGTCTGACGGCGTGCGCGCCGCATACGCTCCAACACCTGTGGTCACCAATACAATAACACCATTCATTTATGGTACTTCCTTCAAAAGCTAATGAAGTGAAACTTTACCGAAATTGGCACGTTTTTCGTGTGTTAGAATGCAATGTTGAATAAGCGAATATCAAGTTTTGGGTACGCCGTCTTATAGTGACAGGAATAAATAAACTTTATACCTTAATAGAAAAAAAGCATGTAAGTTGTGACCTGTCGCATGCCTCGCTGAGGAAGACGTGTCGCTTGCCGAGCGCCAGCGTACGGCGGCTGGCGAGGCGGGGGCGGGCGGTGCGGCAGGCGGCGGCGCGCGCGGAGGCGCGCGCGCACGCCCCGCCACGTCCGCCCCCACGCCGCCGCCCCGCTGCGCCGCCCGCCCACGCGCCCGCCCGCCCCAGCAGCGCCCGGTAGCGCGACACGAACGCGCGGAACCGCATGCGGTGCGGGTACCCGCTCGCCATCAGCTGCGCCGTCTCCAGGATCTGCAGCGCGCGCACCTGCACACACAACGCTCATTGTACACTTGCAAATCTTGCGCAAATATCACTGCGACTTTTGGAGTGGGTAGATAGATCGAAAAAGTTTTTAGGTTTCGGATACGTTCTATTAATTTTTAAAAAGTCACCTATCAGTTTAGTTAGTTGTTTCTCACAGTTTAAGTTAGGTCAGTCAACCAAACTTATACTGTGAGAATATGTACGAATATTATGGTCAGTCAACCACTAATTACCGAAGTAAAATGAAAGTATTGCGTCTTTTCTCTAGATATCTAGATGTGATGATGGCTTTCGTGCAAATGGTTAGGGTGGGGAGAGTGCGGTCACCTGTTTTGCGACGGTGGCGCGCTCGAAGAGCATGGGCGTCTCGGTGGCGTTGGCGCGCAGGCAGCGCACGAAGTGTGGGCGCGCGTGTACGAGCGTGCGCAGCAGGTTGTCGAGGCGCGTGTGGAAGTCCTGCGTGAGCGTGGCGCCGGGCGCGGCCGTGGGCGAGGCGCGGAAGGCGGGCGGGGGCGGGCCGCGCGCCGCCAGCGCCTTCAGCTCGGCGCCGAACAGGTGCGTCGCGAACCCGAACTCGCACGAGCGCGACTCGAACGCCGCCACCAGCTCCTCGGGCACGGCGTCGCGGTTCGCCTCCAGGAACTCGGCCGCGTCGTACGTCACCTCGCCCGCGAAGTGCCGCACGGCGAACAGGCGCGAGTGCGCCCCACGCACCTCCGCCAGGCGCGGGTGACCTCTGCACACACACACACACACATTACTATTTGTACGAGCAGAAAGCGTTGGTTGTAAGAGAACTAATAAACTCGATACTGAGTCTGGGTAGGTAACATGGCAGGGCCAGATATCGTCCCATGAAATCAGAGTTTTACGCACTTTTGTGTTTCGGAATGAATGCACTATAGCTATAAAAATTACCGGGTATTAGAAACCTAACATCTGTTGTCTCGGTTGGTGGAAGCAGTGCGGCATTGATGGAGGATGATAACTGTCTATCAGTTGTCTGGTATACTTCAATGCCGTTCCATCATAGTTAGGCGTATCTCTCACTATCAGGTGATCGCCCTGTACACATAACATGAAAAAAAACCAGCCTTCTAGACGGAAAGGGGAATCAAATTTCTTAGGGAGCCTAGACGACGAGAAAGTACATATATCGCTGTGGCTAGGGTCCCAGCTAAGCTAGGGCTTAAATATACAGCTTGCTCCCGGAGTTTGCAGAAAGCTACTGGTATGGAAAGACGGAACTAAAGTAGGATATGTACAGACTGTCAGTGGGGCAGACTGAATGGCACACAGTTTAGCTTCTTTAAAAAGAAAGCACTCGGTTTAGAAGATAGTTTCTGTGGAAGCTGTAGCTTTTTTTCATGTAATGAAGCGGTACCTGTGTGCCGTCTTGATCCTGGCGACGTATTGCTCGGGCGAGCCCCTGGCGGCGCACTCGGCGTCGAGCGCGGCCAGCAGTCCCCCGCGCAGCGACGACACCAGGTCGATGCAGGGCACGTTGTCCACGTAGTCCACCTCCAGCGCGGCCGCCACGCCCTCCTCTCGGCACGACTCCGCCGACGACTTGAACACGTGCGTGTTGTAGAAGTGCTGCATCGTCTCGGCGCACAGGTTGGCGCACAGGTGCTCCAGCCGCGACGGCGCCGCGTCCTCGAACCCGAACATGTCCAGGATGCCCACGAAGCCGTCGGTGGCGTGGCGCACAGCGTCGTTGAGGGCGGCCAGCGAGCGCGCCCGCCCCCCGCCCGCCCCAGCGCGCCTCGCGTCCGCGTGCACCGACTCATTCGAGTCCGAGCTCAGCGTTCCCAGCGTGGAGCCGGGCCGCTTGAGCGAGTTGGCGCGCCGCACTATGGTGGCCACGGTTCGGCAGTAGAGCGCCTTGGCGAGCGCGTCCCGGGCGTTGGCGGCGGCGGGTGCGGTGGCGACGGCGGTGGCGGCGACGGCGGGCGCGGGCGGGCGGGGCGGGGGCGGGCGCGCGTGGCCAGCCCCCGCAGCAGCGCGGCCGGCGCCACGCCCAGCAGCGCGCCCGCCGCCGCCAGCTCCCCCTCGCCCGCCGCCTCCGCGCCGCCCAAGCCCTCCGCGAACTGCACGTTGCCCAGTAGCAGCACCGCCGCCAGCACGCGCACCACGTCCAGGAACGGGATGCCGAGGATGCCGAGGCACGTCTTCCATGCATGGAACCTCGCCGCGTCCTCGGGCTCCGGCCGCCTGTGCTGCGGCGACGCCAAGTATCTGCATTGATGATACCCATTTAGAGAGCGGATGCTTATGAGATGGCAACGGTGCTGGCGGGAGAGTGCTATCGAACGTACCGGAGGTCCTGGGCAGTGTAGCCGTCGAGGTGCAGCTGCGTACGCTCCTCCGGCGTGAGGCCGGCGAGCATCTGGTAGAAGATGTGGTAGTTCCGCTCGCCGGGCGGCGGCCGCACCACTCGCGTCTGATCCAGGAAGTAGCAGTGAATCTTGGTGCGGTACAGTGCGCCGTCGGTGACCTGCACCTCGATGAAGTGCCCCTGAGGAAGGTGATAATTTCTATAATGAGTAAGAGTGCGCGGTGGGTGGTGGGCGGTGGTAATGCAGCGAGAGCGTTAGAATACTGACGATGCGGCTGGAGTGCGAGTTGGCGGCGTGGCGGCGGTGCCGAGCGAGCGCAGCACGGTGAAGGCGGCGGCGAGGTGCTTGAAGGCGTCGGTCTCGGGCCCGCCGCCCGCCACGTCGAACAGCCGCCGCAGCAGCACCATCGACGCGTACGTCTTGCCCGACCCCGACACGCCTGACGCACACATACACGAAGTTATTATCACTATTCAAGGCAAATACGGTATGACTCATATAAATCGCATGACGCGGTAAATAATGCATACGGTGTACACCCAGTGGATTTTGATAGGGTGATGATATTTGGTGATTCACACTCTCAGTATTCAAGTAATATAATGAAAGAACTTGATCGACTTATTTATAATGTAAAAGAAGAAAGGTGTCCCAGCTTTTCAGGAGTCAAGTCCCTCCCTCGGCCCGTAGTACGTGTGAAATCATGGCACGTGCGAGGTTCCAGCCATAGGCTGCTTTGCACTAGAGCAGCATGGTGAGCTCTAATCCTTCACTCCTCGTATGTGATGAAGAAAGTCGTTATTCGTTAAGTGGTGCGAGTACTGTAGATAATGAAACCCTCGGAGTGATGTAGACAGTCATGTTCGCTCATTGATGTCCTAAGGGTCATATAGAGAGTCGTATTCGGTCTTAATCAGTGAGCGGTGGCAGTACCATAGCGTATGCAGTAGACAGTGTTATTAGTTCAGTGCAGTGCAAGACACCACTAGTTCAGCGGTGTGTGTACCGATGAGTATGTAACCGTGAAGTAGCTGCAGAGAGTGGCATTGGACGAGTACCGGAGAGTATGATGGCCTGTGGGTAGCCGGTGTCGGCCTGGTGGCGCACGGCGTCGTGCACGAGGCGCGCGAGCTCGGGCCGCTGGGCGCGCGCCGCCGCCGGCGTCAGCGCGTTCGCCGCGTCCGCGTACCCGTTCACCGCCACCAGGATCGGACCGATCATCGTCTGCAACACACAACCGCTTTTACATACACCACGCTCCCACTACTACATTTTAGTAGGCGAGTTTAGAGCCGTACAAGCCGTACACCGAACAGTCTTGCTCGAAGTGTCCAGTGTCAATTTTCATGAATCATGCGGTTTCCGGGATCTATGGATAGGAAATAAACAGTAAAACGGCAATCGAAGTGGTCACATTATCATATTTAATTTAACCGCCAGAGACGCCTTAAAGCGACTAAAAGCCCCAAAGACAACCAAAAGCTGATTTCCATTATGCCTGGAATCCCGGCGGTCACAGAGTTAAAAATCCGTATCAAACCGAGTCGACGCTATGAACACCTTTCACGTATAAGTGAAAGAAGAATAGCAAATCAGGCTCACTGTTAGAATATGGTTGGGCACACGAGGTTGGGCGACCCAGAAGGAGTTATCTTGACGAAGTTGGTCAAGAGTCCTAGTCAAGAGGGTTGGGATTAGTCAAGAGGGCTAGGATCCAAGTAGAAAGATTAAAAGAGTATGGGTGAAAAGATTGATGGATGTGAAGGAAACTATAGAAGTATGGTAGGACGGCGCAAGGTGGCGCTGTATTATCTTTGCCTACCCGTTAGGACGACGTGAGCTGGTGGTGAATACGTACGTAAAACTTATTTTGATAGAATCTGGCCTGGAGCGCGCGCACGACGGCGTCCTCGGTGAGCGGGCCGCGGAGATGGATGAGGTCATCGACGTCAGCGCCTCCCGTGCCCACCCCCGCCACACCCCCCACGCATGCACCTGTGCCATTTGCACCTCCGCGCCATCGTGCCTCTGCAAAACACGTCAGAAAGAGAAATTTAGATTATAATAATTTATAGATATGATTATAAAAATAAATTATAATCAAACACTATCAATAAATTTGTGTTCAGATACATATCTACTTTATGGGCCAGAAGGCTTCAAACGTTTCGCTTGCCTTGACACGTTCTTAAATAGAGTGGTCGTCTTTTCCACTTCTTCTTCAACCGATAGTTCTGTGACATACGACCAGACCAGATCACTAGCACTCAGTTTGCTGATCCAGCGGATTATGGCGGTGACTTTAGTTTTATTACGAATATGATAACTCCTAAATTTGTTCTTCCCCGATCATATGTAGATTGCTCCTCCCGAGCAAAACTTGTCAACCAATTTCGCAATCAGTGCCCATGTCTCAGCCGCGTATGTTAATAAGTGTAGGGAGGCATAGCTACAAGATTTTCGTCTTTGAGCATTAACGCCAAGTATTCTTACTTGCTCATCTAGGAGTTCTGGATATACGAGTATAAACCTCAATACAAAAATTAAAATGGGATTTGGATGACAAAGGTGTATTTGGCTTCATGTAGTTTACCTGGTGGAGGTGGCTGTGGCAGAGCGGTGGGCGGCAGCGCGTGCGGCGCGCGTGGGGGCACGGCCGGCTGTGGCGGGCGCCCCGCCCCCGCTCCCGCTGTCCCTACCGCCCCCGCCCCCGCTGCAGCCCCCGCTCCCGCCGCTCCCACGTGCAGGTGGTTGCGGAGCGTCACAAGCTCCGAGCTGAGGCTCAGCAGTCGCCGCTGCAAATGCACTGCCTCGTTCGACGACGACGCGTCTGCAATGGCATTACACAACTTGTTATTGACTTTCGTAACATTAACAAAAATCTGCATCCATATTCGGTTTAGGCTTGGAACTAAATCATTGGATACCTCAAAATCCCCGGGGCCGGATGGTATGCCACCACTTTTTTAAAATTACTAGCAAGGCAGTCAGTTATTTCTTGTTTATCATCTATACTAATATTATAAAGCTTAAAAATATGTTGTTTGTTGAACGCGCTAATCTCAGAAACTACTGATTCGGTTTGAAAAATTCTTTCAGTGTTAGATAGCTTATTTCGAGGAATGCTGTAGGCTATATACCATCACGCTAAGAGTATTGGAGCTTCCTCTGCGTACGCTGCGTAAACGGTTAACGTTTCGCAAAAGTCATGTATGAGAGTATTATTCCCCTTTTAAAGGTCTACAAAAAAGTCCGCGACAGCATATGTCTATCTTTTAAGGTTAGCTCCCTATTACATATTTTTTGCTAAAAGAATATTCTAAAATTATGCATCATTTGCGCAGGTGTTTTCATAATTATGATATTTACCCTTATCTAAATAAATACTTTATTATCATAAGTATTTCATTTTAAACAAAATTGCCCTTTACATCAGTCAACTTAAATGAATATTTATGAGATATCGCAGTTTTAACTCACCTATATAAACGAAATAGCGGGTTAAAAAGAGCGTTAGGCCAAAGTAACTATTCCACGCGAATGAAGTCGCACGCATAAGCTAGTATTTAATAATTGCCTGGGGGAAGGTGTATTTCCAGAAATATGGAAAAAAAGCAAAAAAAAGCAAAAAAAAAAAGGAAAAAACGTGCTTATGTGACTCCCATACCAACCTATTTCCCTACTATCGATACTTTTAAAAATTTTTGAACGCCTTGGTCACAATCAATTATATCAATGCTTCATAACTACTTATGCGCCAAACAGCGTGGCTTCGTCAGACAGCGCTCTACAACTAATAATTATATTCACCAATTACTTATTAAAAACATGGAATAATCGAATCAAGTTAGACCCTGTATACACAGATTTCTAAAAGGCATTTGAATAGTGGGCCACAAACTCCTTTTGGAAAAATTGGCTTTCATGGAATTCGTGAAACCTACTTCGCTGGTTTATATACATTGTAAATAGAACCACAAATGGTGGTTATTAATGGATTCAAGTCTGACCCTGTCAGGATTTCGTCGGGCGTACTCAGAGTTCCATATTGGGTCCCTTCTTTCAATATTCATATAGTACATTATTTATTTATTTATTTAATACATTTGTACATCACAACTCAAACAATATTTTTTCGCTTGCTACCGTCAACACCGCCACATACCACTCGTTCGCCAATCAAGGGCCCGGCTACTACGACATGAGAGTTAGAGCGTTAAGTATAATGAAGAACGGGTTATAATGCTATGTGTCAGTGCAGACGGCAAGCGGTGCGTTAACCACTATGACTTAGAACTTAAATTTTGTATAACAATTTGTTTACATATGCAATAGACGATGTTCTAGTACCTAAACTAGGCCGAGCCTGTATTATAGGTACTAGTTCCTTCCTAGTGTCTTTTGTCAGAAAATATGACAATATACAATTTTAGAAAGCGTAAGTATAAGTTTAAATGCTTGAGTTCACCTGAGCCTGAGCAAGTATTCTTTGTTTTAGTTAATTGATTTTTTTATTATTTTTTTTTATTTTTATTTTTTATTGTTTTAGCTTTTTACTATTTCTGTAGATTATAGTTTGTGTGTGTGTGTGTGTGTGTGTGTGTGTGTGCGCGCGCGTGTGTGTGTGTGTGTGTATGCGGGAGTGTGGGTGTGAATACATTTATTTATTTTTTAACAATAAGGAGATTTTCTACTTCATCATATGATTGCGACTTTAACCATATTTTTACTTTCTTTTGACAGTTGAAATTGTTCAGATTGTATATATTTAGCCTTTTATTGATCTTATTATATAAAAATGGGCCAATGAAGCACTGAAATTTATTAATGAACGTTGTTTTGAAACTCAAGGTTGTATGAATATTCTTTTTTCTTCTCGTTACGGTCCGCGATTCAACTGGAATAGGTTTTTTGTGGTGATATAATACAGTTTGCAGAATAAACAGTTGTCGTATGCTAAGAACATCGCACTGCTGGTATAGCTCACGCGTTGCAAACCGGAAAGGTTTGAAACACATCACTTTTAGGAGGGCACGTTGTGATCGTTCCACCAATAACATGTTCGTCTTGTTAGCACCACCCATGCTATTAGACAATATGCTAATACCGATTGTGCCATCGCATAATATATGGTTTTTAATACTTGAGAATCGGCCACGTGGCGTAGTGTTCTAAATACGTAGATTAGTCTCCGCATACGCTCGGCGATCAGTTTGATGTGAGGTTTCCATGTCATTAATTCGTCAAGGAGTACACCAAGATATTTTATGGTACTTAGTCTTTCCAACTCAATACACTGACAGTTTTGGATGGGGTCATCACACCTATGCAATTTTAATTTTAAATTGTTATCAGGTAGGGTTCTTTTTGTTATTGTGAATGTTATGTATTTGGTTTTTGTTTCATTCAAAGTCAGTATATTGTTTTGTAACCACCGATCTGCAATGCGGAGTCCCTCCTCTGCACTATTCCTTACTTCGTTCCATGATTTTCCGTGGAAGATCATCGCAGTATCATCAGCGAAAGTAAAAATTCTACAATTAACCAGCTTCAGATTGCAAAGGGAATTAATGTAAATAAGGAAGAGAGTAGGACTTATTACACTTCCCTGTGGTACGCCGTACGTTACTTCTGCGACCTTGGAGACCAGGTCTCCAATTTTGACTTTCTGCACTCTGTGGGACAGGAAGCTAGTAAATAATTGCAGGACCCTACCCCTTATACCAATTTTCTCCATTTTTTGTAAAAGTAGTTTCGTGGAGACCGTATCAAAGGCCTTTGCGAGGTCGAGAAACACGCCTATGCACTTGTCTTTGTTATCTAGGTGTTGGGCAATATAACCAGTCATCTGGGTTACGGCTTCGGTAGTTGACACTCCAACTCTAAAACCGTACTGATTTTGAGAAAATAAACTTTCGCTCTCAAGAAATTTCAATAGTCTCGAATTCATAACTTTTTCCATAATTTTTGATAGAGCGGTTAAGACTGAGATGGGGCGATAATTGTTGACGCAATCTTTTCTACCTCCTTTATGTATTGGGCGAATGATTGAGATTTTGAATGAGTCTGGAAATACCCCTGTGTCAAAGCAAAGGTTGATTATATGTGTGATCGATGGTACAACATAATCGATCGTGCGTTTTAGGAAGACATTGGATATTCCGTCCCAACCAGGTGCACTATCGTTTTTAAGATTTCGAATTATCGACGCCACTTCATCTTCGGTGGTAAAGAAAAGAGCGATCGAGTTGGGAGGGTTAGGTAATTCAAAGTAATCAAACCGATTATCCAGATTACGTTGAGGATCTGACGTTATTTTTAGTGCTAAGCTTTCACCTACTTGAGAGAAATAGTTGTTGACGTATTCGGCAGATTTTTGCGGAGTATCAGCCACCTTCAATAAATCATCAGGTAAGGATTTCTGTTTGTTAAGGTGTACTATATTTTTAACAGCTTTCCAGAGCTTTCTTGTATTTTTTGAGTTCTTTTTAAGTTCATTTTGTTCGTAAATTCGTTTAAGCCGCTTAAGTAGGTTATTGCAGTAGTTCTTGTAGCGTGTGTATGTAATGTTTAGTATTTCGTTGTTAGGGTTAGTCTTACACTTAAGGTGCATACGGTCTCGATTTCTCATACATCGGATGAGTCCTGGAGTTATCCATGGCTTCAGGCATTGATATTTTTTAGGCTTCGTAGTCTTGCTTGTATTCGACAGAAGATGAGTTGAAAGTATATTTACTAGTTGATCAGCAGCTATGTTGGCATCATTTGATTTTAATATGGATTCAAAGTTAGTGTTTTTCATATCATTCAATAGCGATTCGTAGTTTATTTTGTTTATAGAAGTAGTTTCTTTAGATGTAGAATTGTAATGGGTACTCAAACATATAAGAACCGCAGAGTGATCAGTTAGAGGAGCTTTTAATACAAGAGTAATATTTGGTGCCTTAGTCTTAATCATTGTGTGGTCAAGGCAATTCGCTCCTCTGGTAGGATATGCATGGCTATTTAATATTCCATGGGAGCTTAGAAGGTTCAAATAGTCAGTTGAATTCAGATCTTCGTTGTCAACTTTGATATCGATATTAATGTCTCCTATAATAATTATATTACTATACCGTTTGTACTGCTTTAATAGTTTGTCCATGGATTCAACAAAACTAGATGCGTTACGGTAGGAAGGCGATCTGTAGACGGCGATGATCGCAGTGTTGGCGTTTGCTTTTATGCAAAGAACAGTGGCGCCTTCGAATAACGGCTCATCCACTGACACATCCAGGTCAGATCTTGTATATATTACAATACCATCGTTTTGGTTTTTGTTATTCTTTGTATAGAACGTATTGTAATTTGTTAGGATATGATATAGTCTTACTATTCCATGTTTCTGTTAGGATATAAATATCACACATGAGATTAATTCTAGCAAGTAGTACTCTAAAATTATTAATATTACGGGTTATGCTCCTAATATTTTGAGTAAGAATTTTCAGTGATTTTAGTGACGAATTTTGGGCGATTATTTTTTGACATTCTTCTGGTTGACATAAGTAGGATTTGCCTGTAGTTATTTCATCTATTTCGGTTGTGGTTATTGTAATATTGTTATTAATCATATTTAAAGTTAGCAAACCATGAAATTCTCAATGATCCACTGTAACAGGCTGGGAAAGGTAAATAAATATAGGTGAAGATAAATGTTGAAGTATTTGCATGTGTAGTGTTTGGTGTGATTGTAACGAATGTTGCCTGGTAGGTTACTTCCAGGTTTAAGCTAAAACAAAATTTGGTAGAGCAAAAAGGTATATAAAGAACAAAAAAAATTACCGTGGTCGAGTTGAGACTCAGCATAAGTGACAGTCATTGGGAGTTACGCAGTTTAGCGAGATCCGCTTCGTTTTTGATTTCAATATGGGGCGACTGGTCAGCTTTACGCATAAATACTCTTCCATTCGTTGTCCAGCAGTATCTGTAACCAGCGGTTGAAGCCAAGTCACGAGCCATGAAGAAAAGTCTTCGACCCTTTGCAGTTAGGGCTTCGGAGATATACACAGGAGCAGGTGCACCCCCAATACCCAGATGAGTGGTATTGAGCCGTTGGTTGGGATGCCTTTTGTTGAAATCTTTGGCTACTCTTATTATTTCTAGCTTGGTTGTAGTTCTAATAAAGTCAACCACCAAAGTAGATTTCCCTGCCTTGCCTTTAATATCAAAGACGTTTTTAATATCGGTGTCCTGGACTCGGACATTTAGGGCCGAACACGTATCCATGACCACTTTCATCAAGTCAGGCTTTGGGCAGTTATTGTTATGTAAGGGCAGATTCCTGATTTCAATGGTTGTAGATTTTAAAGTTCTCTGTATGTCCTCCAGTTTGTTTTCAAGATTAGAAATTTCAAGTACATGCTGTTTGCGTTCATTTTCTAGAAAATCGATTTTCTTGCTGACATTGTCATATTGAGCTGAGAGCAATTCCATTGACTTTTCAATCTCTTGATTTATTTGCTGGATTTGTAGATTTTGTTTTTTAATTTCAGCCATATCCGATACAAGCTTATTTAGGATGACATTTTGGCTGTCTTTCATGTCAGTAAACATTTGTCTGATTTCGTTTTTGAAAGAAGTCATGTGTTCATCGGAGGAATCCCTACGCCTCTTTTGCCGCTGGCTCGCAAAGGATGTCGAAGAACCTTGTTGCTCTAGTTTAGAGATATCAGAATCTGATTGGGTGTGCATCGTCTCTTTTGCTTTGTTATTGGGCGGGCTTCTTTGAACACGTGGCATTTTTCTTAGGTTCAAAGTTTGCGTAGCCGTTTTTGCTAATAGTCGTCAACCTGTGTAACTTGGCCTTTCGTTGCGCGTTGTCAGGTTTCTCATCGAGGTCTTGTTAATTTGGACTAGACGAGCAGTGTGCGAGTGCGAAAAAAAAAAAAAATATATATATTCTTCTCGCTTTATCATTCGTAGCGGTTCTTGATGTTTATGTGCGCCTGGTACTTGCAACGAATAATCGAGCTTTTATTTTGGGTTTAAAAATGGATATTTATGAAAATAGGCAACTGTCACAGTGAGAACGTCTGATCACTTTCGCGGTCCGGGAGGAAGGGCGAAAGTGACATTGGAACATGTTTTCAACATTCAAAATTTTTACTATACGCAGATGACTTGCAAATTTACTAAAGTGTCATCACTGAAGATAACTGTATGTCTCTCCTTACACAGATTAGCAGAATATTGTATTAAAAATAATTAGGTCTTAGCCTTCCTAAATGCCAATTAATCAGTTTTACTAAATTAAAAATAAATTACTTATGAATACAACTTAAATAACAAAGTCCTCAACAAAGTCTCCACCATTTGTGGCTTGACAGTAAATTACATATTGACAGTAAACTACATTTTGACACATTGAAAATATTACAAAAGGCTTATAAAATGTATGGTTTTGTTTCTCGTCAGCCATTAACTTCCGTCGGCCAGAAATCTATTTACTTCAACGGTTTTGATATATTTTTACTATCTCGCATTAAATTTAAAGAAATTGTATTGAACTCGCTGAATGATTATAAAGTTTATAATAAAAAAAAAATTGTAGTACAGTCTTAATATGTTTCGTTAATCATTACATTAATACTTTGTATTACATATTTTGGTATTGTATTCTTGATTTGTTGTTCTTCAGCTCGCAGCAATATTTCGCTAAATATACGTGGATAACGGTGTTGGTCACACGTTTACCTGTACCACAAATGTTTTGTAATTTGTAAACATACAATGTGTTACTGTTTGTTATTCCCAATAAATAAAATAAAAGTCTTAAAGTTTGTATCAGGATCTGGGTAAAGTCTCGTGGGGCCTCACTTTCGGTGAATTTGTTATCGGCGGTCACCAACGTCCAAATAATCAATGCACTGCATTATCTACACTACCAAAAGAACACAAATACCCCGACTTAATAGTTTAAAGAGAGGCACGAATACATGCAAACATTTTTAAAACCGTAAAACGATCAAGCGGGTTTTGTATCTTAACAAAATGCTCGTTACGTTCCGGTTGCTTTTGAGCGCGGCAAAGGACGGAGATGGAACGACCACCTGATTGTATTTTTATATTAGTAGGGAGTGGCGGGACCGGTCCGCGGACCGCACGCACCCGCCGCGCGTACACGTTTCGCTTTAAATATTTTGACAGAGCTCCTATTGGTTCCAGTGAATCTTCGGGAAAGTTCCTTGTCACAATATTTAAGTATTCACATTCCGATTTAAATGAATCAGTGTAACAATTAATTTTATTATAATGTAAGTGTAATAGGAGGGTTCAAATTAGTGAATGTAAGATGGCAGCCTGATGTGTGATGTGAGACGGCGAACCTGTCTTGAGTACACGTACAAGTGTAAATCTCGCGAAAGAAAAATAATGTGTGAATACGAGAGAGTGTACTCATTGTTTGATGACATTGATGTAGCCCACGATCACGAAATCACATTTTTACCTGAGAGATGCATTGTTTAAGTTCGTGGTCTCAGGTAGACAGACACCTTAATCTCATCTATTCTTTTTGCAAAAATCTGTTGAGTGCTTTTGTGTTGAATGTTGAGGCGCGGGTACATGGCTATAGCGGCATGCATGAATACTGCGACAAATGTGTAGATTGTGTCTGCGAGCATTAGTCACAACATCATTGCTCCCTACAAGAATATCGAGATTTTTAAATGTATATTGAAGTTAACATTTGCCTTTACTAATATAATTGTGGTAAGTGATAATATAGGAGTGCACTTTAGTGTTTCGGGATGAGGGCACCAGAGAGAGGGACTAGCTAATGAAATTACTAAGATCTGTTGTCTCGGGTGACGGGCGCAGTTCGGTGTTGATGGAGGATAATTACTGTCTATCAGTGGTAATTGGCCTACTTAATGTCGCTCTGTCGTAGTCAAGCGTATAATTTACCATCAGGTGAGCGTCCTGACCATCCTGTTACATAAAAGAAATTAAACTCTAATATTTATAAAGATTTTTTTTCTCGTTTGTAACCCCATTAAGCTTTAGAGTGAATTCAAAACGGAATTGTCGCCGCAGCAATAATGATTGATTGTACAGTAGGTTGTTGCTAAGAACAAAACATATGTAATTGTTAATCTGAAAGGATTGAATCGTTAAGCACAAAGCTGGAGTGGCTGGTGGAGGTGTCAGTTGTGTAATAGCGAGCCCCGGTGGAATGAGGCGCGCGAGCTTTCCGAGAAGCGGCCGCGCAAACACGCGACACGCGCCTTTTACTTTCAGCCGGCCTGCGCTCTTCCTACTGATTCTACACTCTATTAATAATTACATAACAGTTAATCAGAACATGCACTATTTCTTTGAGTTGGGTTTATTTGCAAAATAAATGCAATTATGAACTAAGTTAAAGATAATAATTAAATGTTCACTATAACATTTATTTATATAGAGCGTCGGTGGCTCAATGGTGTGGACTGTTGCCTTCCTACTGGGAGGGTGGAGGTTTAAATCCCGCCACGTACCAATGTGTTTTCGAATTTTCGAAATAATATGTACGTTATCCGACGCTCTTACGGTGAAGGAAAACATAGTGAGGAAACCTTTATGCTCGCCTGCAATGAGATTCAAAGGTTGTGTGTGAAGTCGTCCAATCCGCACTGGGCCCGCGTGGATGACTAAGGCCTAATTACACTAAACGGGTAGGCACGTGCCCTCGTGGGACGTTTAATGAGCTGATGATGAATATAACATTTATTTTCATTTGTATACATCTAGCGGAATCATGAACTCATGAAAGGTACATACTTCCACAATGTCCGTTACATTAAGAAAAATTGCCAAGAACCATAATAAAGAATTATTGCGCGTAAACGTCGGCGTCCACGGGACGTGCTAGACGATCCTATCGCACCCTCTTATCCGGATGCCCTTAGGCTCGTTGTGTTAAGTTTAAGGCTGAGAGCCATCTGCGCTCGCCAATTGCCCGGAGAAGGCCATCTGTGGCCAACACCAGTACTCGGTTCGAAAAACAAAATACGGCGCTACTAATGATAACGCGTTGGTATGTGACTATTAGAGAAATGTCATTGATCTCATAATGTGATTGTTTACGCAGACCGAGCCAACGTAGTTTCACATGACCATCTTCAGAAATAATAACCTTTCTAGTTTAATCCTATTACTGAAACGCAATTCCCAGTTATTAATTTACTTGTTTAATTACATTTTTGAAAACTCTCAATATTTTATTGTAACCACGTATAAATCCACTTCCTTCTATTTTCGAATGGAAATTAATAAACAAATTAAAATGGAATAAAAATATGTCTGCGAGTTATATCTATTAATTCCATATAAATACAGATAACTATATAGGTATTATTATTATTCCATGGTCTTGTGGGTACAGCTTTTGGCTAAGATCGCTACATAACCAGGGGTCGTGGGTTCGAATCCGGCGGGAAAAGTAACTTTGTTTAAAACATAGCAGGCTGAATCAACTGATAGTCTGAAAAGAAAGATAATTTAGTGCTTGGGAGGGCACGTAAAGCGTCGGTCCTGGCTACAACTTAGGGTGGTAATCGTTTAAATTCACCAATCTGCTAATACGGGCCTAATAGCTCGTGCGGCAGGTTACGGCCTAATCTCCCCATTGCTATGCTGTGTGTGCCCTGCAATGGGGCGTATAGGCTGATGATGACGTAATATTCATTATATCGCCGGAATAATTAAAAAATCCTGATCTGAACATCATATCGATGTTAATCGTCATTAATTCGAATCAAAGGTCAACTCATTTCGCGATTTGAATATTTTAACCGATTTCAATGTTAATTTTGGACTCGAGTCCCATCACTAGTTAATGTAATTTATCAAATAGCTAAACTAGCAAATTTGCATGTTTTAGCTTTTCATAATAACCTATTAAACAATTTCATCCTTTTCCCTATCGTCATGCAAGTATTTTTATAAAATTCATCCCAAATTCTTTTAGGGCATCCTCCTAATGCTGGGGCCAGACCAACGGGAAATGTCATTAATTGAAGCGTACACTTCAGGTGTGGCAGTGGCCACACCTGAAGTGTACGCTTCAGTGTATGTAGTGACATAAACGCGATAATTTTCAACAACGCTTCTCGCCGTTTGGCGATAACTCGACTGTCGGTGTACAAATCTCTTTGATGTATCAAAGAGATTTTCTCGTGGATGAATGCGTTGAAGCGGTCACACTTGATATGTCAATTAGTGTCGTGATCGTATAGGGTTGCTCTTTTTATTTTGCATTTAAAGTACATTGGTTATTATAGGTTGCATTTTGTATTAGATAATTGTAATCCTTTGCGATAATAAAACTGGTATTTATTTATTCCGTAATAAATATTCCTACCGAATACCACTCGTCAATAAAACAAAATAAGTTCATATGCTATGAGATGCGGTGAGTAATATTTTTTTTTATAAATATTTGAACTATTGTTAGTGTGTAGTACGTACGACTTATATCTAAATCGGCATCATCAAATCAAATTATGCAAAATAAAGTATTTTCGCGTACTTAAATACTCAGGTAACTTAACAATTTACTTAACTTTAAATTTTGATGTAATTGTACTCTATACTTATAGAGTACAATTACTTTAAGAAACGTAAAATATTTTACTAAAAAGTACGGGCGGCAACCCTTATCTTGCCGTTTATTCTCTTCATCAAATGGGCATCAACGCTCATCAATAATTAACACGTTAATAATTTCAAGTGTGGCCACCCACTTTTGCACGTTAAATTTATCGCGGTTGTTTGACATTGATGGGTGTTTAATGGCGTTAGACGTTAAGCCCTAGTCTGGCCCCAGCATAATAAAATAAAACTTTTATGGAGTAAGGACGTGTATGCCACATCATCATCATCAGCTCATTAAACGTCCCCACCGAGAGGCACGAGCCTACCCGTATAGGGTGGGTGGGTTCAGTCATTGTCCTAGGGTGTATGCCACAACCTAGGACAATGACTGAACATAATGTAGGCAACAAATACCTAAAAACGTTTTTATTTATCGGTAAGCTATATAAATACGAGTAGCAATATATAATCTATTGCTAATGAAAACGTTAAATAGAAAACATAATGGTACGTATGTGTACCCATGGAGCTGTTAAATAATTTTGGGGAAGATTGAATTGCGTTCTCGGAAGGATTTATATAATCTCCATCAGATAATGTCCATACTTTTGAGGCATCAGTATAGTCGATGTCGAGGCAAAGTCATTTTGGTCGCACTGTTTATTAATGTTACTGTTTATAGGGAGTTACATTTAGGCAGTGCGTGGAGCGCGCGCGTTGGTGTCTTTTGTATGAGCGGCGCGCGAGACTACACTGTCATATAAAATTCCAATATCTGGCAGCTAACTTCCCAACAGCCTCAAGAATCTATGCCCTCAGGTCCACGATACAGTAATCATCTCACTATAACGGACGATATAACACAAAGCTGCAACTATGGTATTCGCTCTCGGCCGCACAGAAATATGCGTGCGGCCTTCCGGGAACGCAGGTGTCTCCGCTCCAACAAAAACAATCTAATGTGTTTGCCGCTCGCGCGCTCCACGACTCTATTACTTTTTCCCGCTATAACATGATGTATCGTCTCGGATAATGTGGACGCAAAAACAAAGCAAACAGACTTTACTTCTCCCAAGCACGAGGCAACTATAACCTAAGGCGTAACGTTTCAAATACCTGTATAATATTTAAAACATAAATATGTAAAGTTTTAAGGAAATTTTACTCTGTTTCAGTGATTATTTAATAGATATTTATCTAACACTAGAACTGAACATTTATAAAACTTATATTTATTATTAGAATTTAAAAACCACCTTAAGGGTTTGCAATAATTTAAAGGGTTCGTCCAGTACCAAAAGATTTCTAATTATTATCTTAATAAATTATTAAATCAATATTTAAATAAACAAATGAAAAATCTCAATAAATGAAATGAAGGGTCGCCGCCCTGTAACACGGACGTGACACGTAGAGTTCAGTGAAAGCATTAAGTAGAGGCCTGCGCGGTGGTGTCGCGTTTCACAACAGTGCGCGCAGGCTCTCGGGTACTCGGCGAGGGCCGGGAGTGCGACACAAACAGTGGGCCAGCCGCGCCGACACTGGCACTCTTCCCTCGGCCTCCGTGGTGACACCAAACCCAACCCATATATAAATCCATTACTACGGAACCACGCTGCCTCCGGCCCACTGCGCGTGCACATCCCTCATAGTTTACCGTCTCACCTCAAATATCCCATGTCAGCGCGAGACATGGTGATTCAGCAGGCATACAACGACACAACCTCGTTTCAAAACCAGAATGTAACCGCCGCGAACGATCGTTGGCCGAAACTTGGCTCGCGTACAACACAACAGCGGCGCACACAGACAAGACGGCAAGCTTTTGAGAGTGGAACACGAGATAACGAGCGCCCGGGGGCGGGGCGCGGGCGGGGGCCGCTCACCTTGCAGCTTCTTCTCAGTCTCCCAAAACTTTTGCAGCTCCGTGAAGTATTTGTCGAGGATGAACACCTTGGAGAGGCCGAGCGTGGCCATGGCGGGCGGCGCGCTCTCATCACAGTCGGCGGCCGCGCCGCTCCGGCGATCGCGGCGAGCTCTCACGCGCGCGGCTTCCTCGCTACTGGCGCCGCAGCCCGCCGCCCCCCCCCCCTCCCCCCACACACCCACCACACACACCCCGCCCGCCCGCACACACAGCCTTTGGCGAACGACCTCACCGAGGGAACTATAGTGTCACAGGTGCATACCACACCGACACAACGCTAAACACCCCACACACATCCCAATCATCTGCATCCTCTCTACATACATCATGCAACGAAAGCTTAAATGAAATAAGCTTTCTTTACTATAAAAGTTTAAACCAGATTCAATTACACTGTTAGGAACAATATTCAACTGTAATTATGTAACGTGGTATGAACTATGACATGTGCTACATAACTAATTTGTATAGTAACAGTTCATTTGGTGCATAGGATCGCGTGCGGAGGCTGCGCGCGCGCGGGCACGCAGGGGAGAGGGGGGAGGGAGAAACAGGTTTATTTATTTGTAAGCTCACGCCGAAAGCTATGCGCGAGTAGCCGTTCCCGCGCGCCGTGCCTCCCGCCAAACCTTTTCCAATCCCTATCCAATGTAATGTTGGTACGCTACCTATGCACTAGATACGTGGCTAACATTTACCGCTACAGATGCTGAATTTTGCTTCTCCGAATAGTTCCTTTATGGAACAAAGCGTTATGGAGAAAAAAAGTATAAAATGAAGCGAACAGTCTAATCTAAAATAATGGGTAGAGCGGCGACCGGGACCGAGCCTGCCGGCGATTAAGGCTTTGGGTCTATTTGGGCTGAGTCACAATTAGCGCGGAATAGTTAAAGTTAACTGCGTTACGGTATTTAAAATGAATGTATGAGTAGCAAAAAAGGAAATTTTAACGTTTTAGTAGTGCTGATGATTGATTTTTTTTTTAATGTAGTATATTTAATAAAAAAACCAATAATGTTTATACAAATAGAGCTCAATAGCGATTACAAACCTTCATTGCATAGTTTATGTATGTTCGTGCCTAATACCATTTTACAGTTTTGTTATAATAGATAAGTAAAAATATTAATCATGAATATTTTGTTTCTTAAGTATAAATAACTTTATTCTCCAAGTTGTAGTGGAGTTACCATGTTGCTTTGTAAGAAAGGTTTAGTACCGTTGCACATGCAGCAAAAGAACATTAGAACTCCTATGGATGGATATTGAACCTGCAAGTATTGTTTGTTGAAGCTATCTGATGAAGTGATATATATGATATGATATATCATCTTGGCAACATTTTACATGAAATGTTTTTGGTGAAATGTCAGTTTTTTGTGTTGCTAGGCAGTCTTTTTTAGTTTATTTTTTCTTAAGTACTTATTCATAGGTTTTTTGGTATCTTTCTACAGTCTCACATAAACTTTATTCATTTTATTATTATTTTTTTATTATTCTTTGGGAAACCTTCAACACACACACACACACACACATTTAAAATAACACAATTATAATAAGTACGTAAAGTTTGCACAGTTAAATTTAAAACAGACATATCAGTAAAAAAATCAATCAATAAAATTATACAAAAATGCTGACGCAAAATAATACAATTTATCGCTAATGTAGTATCCTACGAAACCTAAGTTAAGAAATTAATGCGATTTTTATTATTTTCCGGTGACTTCAAATTTTATTTTTGTGACTCTACCACCGGTGCGGAAAAGTAAGATTTTTGAGAAGAGTCCGCAATAAACTCGATAGTCGCTCTTTTTTACTTTTTAGATAAATCAATAAATAATAAAGATTTTAATAAGCACCACATTATATTATATTTTTTTATATTATTGGTTTACAGAGTTTTGTCATTTAACTACTTAACTAACTTTATAATAACTTATTACTAAGGTTATGTACTATCTTCTGCTGATGTAAACTAGATTAAGGTAAATGTATTGAAACGTTTAAAAAATATGAATTTTCTTTTAATACTTCCCATGGTTTATTGGTTATAAATGGCTCGGATGGCCCTTTTTTTAAGTAAAAATATAGTATTAATATCCATGGGGCTACATGTTGTGTTGTGTGGGGCAGCTGAGCCCCACAACATGTAGCCCCAGTGCAAGGCATGGTTGACTTACACCAACTGCATATAAAAAAATAGAATTTGCATATTTTAAAAATAGACAATAAAATTTAATGTCTCGTTGCATCGCGTGGTGCATCTGTGATGACACGAAAATACAAAGTAAATTGTACTGACAAATTTGGAAATCAATTAATGCAATTAACCTGAACNTTAAGATTCCGTAATAAGGGAAAAAAGTAAATCCACCAATATTGCGGTCATCCTTCCTCTCTTGTCTCTCTCCTCTCTCTCTGTTGTTGTTGTTAAAAGCATTTGGTATTGAAATGAAAAGCTTGTAGAACATGTAAGTGTGAATGTTGTATGTCAGCATATTTAGTTTAGGAGCGCGATGAACGAGTGAACGCTGTCAGTTGCTGCGCACTGACCGGCTACTAGGGTTTAGCTTTGGGGAAAAAATAATTTGTTATTTGGAAATCTAAATCCTTTTATTTGATGGTCAGTGGCAATACAACTCCCGGTTAGTGTCAGGAGCCCACACGTAACACGTTTAGTTAATTTGGAGTCAAGTGTCTCACCACCAACACATAGTTTACACGCTGGTTGATAGGTAAGTGAACACGCACTAAGATTTTATATTTAAGGCAGGTATTTAAATTAGTTGTAAAATTAAGTTTACGTAAAATATAACAGCGCGGTTGGCATTGGAAATAATATTGGTACTAAAATCTTAGCTTCTTGTTCAATCTACGCAGTTGGGACCAAGATTCAGCCAAATTCTGTATCAAATTTCACGAAACCGATCCAACCCTCGAGCGCATAAAAGTTAGGAAAAGCCATAGGTACACAAGTAACTAACTTTAGCGATTATTAATAGACTTAGTGTCATATTACATAGAAAGCTGAGTAAGTTGAAGTTTAGTCAGTTTGCCTTAAATTGATCTCATTGATAATAATATAATGCAGAACCACGGTAGTCGAAGTCCGACTCGCGCTTGTCCAAATTTTTTATTGCAATGATGGACCATTACATACAAACTTGTTCTCCTTCTTCTTATCAGTCGATATGGATTCTCAAGTTAAATATGGTAACGCGACCAATATTGGCCCACTTTAATTGCCCTTTCCTTTGCCACCCAGAGGTCCCGGAAACCGCACGAAGATGGACAGTTCGGGCACAGTAGGTGTTCCTCTGAGAAGCGCCACAGTCGCACAGACTGCTTCTGGAATAACCGCATCTAACCCATCTTACCTGATTCGTAGCCAAACGGGGTATCTCGACGAGCTCGGGAATAATTCATTCCACTCAGCCTGGCCTTAGACGCCTCAAACAAATAACTTGTTAATGTAGGTAGTGTAGTAGTCGGGTATGAGATCTCAGCGGTTATTCTTTTGATATGGAGGTGTTAAGTCAAGCTATTCAGTAAACACCTATTCACTTTTGAGGGCGGATATAGCTTGTTTGAGGTACCTTCTGAGTTCTGCAAGCGTACGCTGATAATGATGCCATGAACGATTATAAAGCTGTAAAAAAAATCAATAACTTCTCGTTAAATAATCACTGATCATTCAGTGTTTTGAAGGTCGGTTAAAGTTTTCTTTGTTTACACTGCATAGATACAGAACCTTTTTTTACAGGTATTTTTTTCAGAGATCCCAACTGTTGCATTCGTTTTTAGTCAGAAATTTAAAATAAGATGTCTTTTGTAAATAATTAAAAATAATTTCACAAAGTAGGTAAGGCACATAAAATTAACAAAAAAATCATAACAATAATTTAGTTGTGCTTTAAAAGAATGCAGCTTCTGAGTATGATAAGAAGCAGATTCCAAACAAAGCAGAGCCTGTATCTTGGTTATAAAAATAAATATGCATTGAAACTATAAGTGGATTATATCAATCATAGAATCCTGCCAGATGCTTTAAGATAACTACAACTATTTGAAATTCATACATCAATCTGACGACAATTTCTAGAGTTAAAAGTAGTAACAAAGGGCGTCCCCGCGCTGAGTTTCATGTTTTAAACAATTATTTTACGTATGATATAGGATTTTTGTTGTAGTAACAGTAGTAAAGAAGAGTGAATCTGTAAATGTTGTACAATTCAAAGCCCCACATGCTTTGTATTCCTATCCACTAATAAATCGAATAAGTCTCATAGCGACTCATGAAGTAAAGTTTGATACATAGTGATTTGGTGATCGCATATCGTGCACGCCACGGTGACGGTGGATAACGGGCTGTTGTCTATTATATATAAAAAGTGTGGGTGCAACCCGACCGGCGACCTCCCGGACATTCCGTTCCTTTTTTGTGGTGTTGCCTAAAAGTTACATCGCGAGTGGCGGCACACAGCGCCATCTCGCGGAGCAAGCGCGCAGCGAGCTTTTACGCTGACCCGTACCGCCACAAGATGGCGTTGACGACCACCTTAAGTGCCTAAGCCTTAGTATCGATACCTTTGGACCCAAATGGCGTAAAGTACAAATCACCCCTTGTTTTGGACTAAAAAATATACTTTAAAACAAAACAAAAATCTGACTGCTGAAAGACCAATAAAAAGGAAAACGAGCTCTACATATACTTTCATGGTATTGCAGTCGGGAGACAAACAATTCTATGTAACAAACTCAAACTCAAAATATATTTATTCAAACAATCTATTACAGATACTTTTGAATCGTCAATAGTTATTATTCCATTTTAATGACTCTACCACCTTACTGTAACATCGTTTCTGTTATTGTTATTTATGTTCGAGAGTCAACTATACTTCTCGTATAGGTATACCTAGATAGCTAGTTTATTGAATTTTTGTTGTTATTTGATTGACTTCACCTAAATATTAAAAATAATATTTGAACTGAATGTATTGTTTTTTTTTTTGGGGTATTTTAGCATTTTAATTTTTGTTTATTTAAATTTGAAAAATTAGCACTGTATTTTTTTATTTATTTTATATAAAACAAAACTTTAAAGCTCAAAGAACTTCAACGATACACCACTCGATTGTACAGGGTTTTTTTTCAAACTTACAAATAGCTTCCAAAATCCGCGATTTATTTTTTTTATTATAAGGTTGTACCAGTGACATTCGCAGCTAACGTCACCTCATATGTTAACTCGTGAAACTGTTTAGGCTGCGGCAGGGAGATATATAATCTACATACATATGTTTGAAATCATAACCTCCTGCAGCGGGTTTGCTTCGGACTATGAAGCGAACACTACAACTAATCATAAATTTTACTTCCAATGACAGAACTTAAAAGGAACCTTGTCTCATTAAGCACGACAAGTAAGCGATGACATGAGTATGGCTTTAGAAAAACAGTTTTATGACGTCCCATCATCATCATATCATCGGCCCTTATACGTCCCCGAGAGCACGAGCCTACCGTAAGGTTGTATAAGCCTTAAGGCCTAGAGCAAGAGCGGATTGGACGACTCACGCACAAACCTTTGAATCTCTTCGCAGGCGTGCGCCTTGCAGCCATTTTGTGATTGCTACTGACCTGGCTCGGCCCCATGTCCACTCGTCTGCGTCCCGGGCTGCTGGCATCGGCATTCAGGTTTCCCAAGGCGATGTAACATACGTCAACGCACATTGAATTAATATAATTTTGATTTTGAAAACAAATCAATCCTAGGAAACTGTAGGTAGCTTTGTCTTATTTTACTTTTTTAAGTATTAGTACATAGATGGTAAATTAATAGGACAAAAGTAATATAAGTATAACACTTTTAGTAAAAGTATTTTATCAGTGATGTAGGCAGCGTCGCGGCGGGCGCGAGTCACTGCGGGCGCGCGCCGCTCTCAACCGTTGTTAGCGATTCGTTCTCGGCTGATGACGCCACGCGACTCATCTTTATTCTGCTATGGTAATTATAAAATTGATAGCCTATTGACTAGATTAGACTTACGACGAATAGACAAAGTAATGGAATGGCATCAAAACATAAATTAATTAAAATAGCACATATCTACGTACTTGTACAATCCACTTAGTGTCAGTTAATAAACTTATCACTAAATGACCAACTCAACGATCGGCGATGAATATT
Organism: Leucinodes orbonalis; assembly: GCA_019425675.1. Classification (NCBI taxonomy): domain Eukaryota; kingdom Metazoa; phylum Arthropoda; class Insecta; order Lepidoptera; family Crambidae; genus Leucinodes; species Leucinodes orbonalis. The sequence goes on from PQWD01012423.1 coordinate 59,754, forward strand.
TTAGACACATAGTTTAGACTTTTAGAGTATTAGAATAGTAGCTCTTCCGTCGGCACGTTAAAGTAGCAGTAGAGCAGACACGTTTATCGCAAGACATTATCAAACGAAATGTGGAGCCCTCTACCGGCAACATAGCGACGACTTATATGACCAGGTGTCTGGCGCAGGATGGGACCTACCTTTAACCATTCGTCCTGCGTGCCGTGCCAGTCGGTAATGAGCACGTAATAAAATAGTGCACAATGCATTGAATGCAGTGGCGAGAGCTACGCGGCGCGAGCAGACAATAGAAGAAACGATAGAGATCGCGGGTGAAGGCGCACGCGCATGCGCGCTGCTAGATGATATCGCCAGCAGCCTGCCTACACCAAGTCCTATATATATATATTTATATATAACTAACGGCACACGTGACAAAGCAAGCTGCAAATGAACAATGACTATGTATGGATGCTACTCTGGACTGGCACAAATGTTTATTTCAAAATGCATCATGCACTAATGTCAGTTCATGTTTAGTTTCATTGATAAACATAATTGTTTATTATTTCCAGGTGTCAGTAAGGATTAATTGTATATATTATTTAGCTACATTATTGCATTAGGCCTAAGGCCTGTAATGATAATGTATGTATTGAATAAATAAATAAATAAATTTTTAACTAAACAATTTATCTTCAGAGCTAAGTCACGATATAGGAACTGATTAATATAGAGTTCATTTATTTAGATCATTATTTTATTCAGGAAAGTACACATATTGATAACAAGTTCAATCGACTAAGGACAACATAACTAAGTATTGTATCGCAATTACTGTCGTCTGTTGAGGCTTTGCGTTTTTGTAATTAAATATATTTTAATGGAACGAATATCTGATCTATCTATCTCACGAATGTTAAATTTGATTTTATTTTTTTATGAAGATGAAGTTTCAGCTGCTCAATTGAAAATGGTTTAGCTTTAACATTCATGGCAAGCACGTCACTGATATTCGATACGTAAAAGTAAGTAATAGTTAGTTAACTCACCATGGGCGTAGGTCCTGCGCGCGGTGCTCAGCGCCCGCCCCGCGCCCCGGGGACCTGCACCACACACCATGCATATTATTCAGCCACAAAAATATTATGAAATTGAGTTCCTGATTACCAAGATTCAATGAATAATAATTCTAGATGAACGATATGTGTTTATGAGAAATCCAAGAAAAGGGGTGTAATGAAGTGATAGTGAGACCTGGTGTATCGTGTGTGGCGTCGAGTGCGCGTGCGCTTGGCGCAGAAGAAGTGTTGCGGCAGGAGCGAGTGCGGCGGCGCGCCCGCCTCGTACGTCTGGTCCGGCAGCAGCGCGCCGCCCACACACCGCCCTCTGCAACACACACTGCACTCTAACCCTCATGTACAATACAACATACTCTCCAGCATTACCCAAATTATCATGCCACAGTACGTCACACGAACAAGTAGGTATTATATGAGTTAAACCATAAATCAATTAATTTATATTTTTATATACTCGTACTTCGAGATTTTTGAGTGCACCCAATTTCCAGGTTGTTCTTTTTTCGCAATGACTTCACACTCTTGGCCGCGGATGGGCTTCACAGCTTCACCGAACAAGTGGCGAGCTCAGATGGCCTCAGCCCAAAAATTTATGCAATGAGCCTAAGGGTGCCCCAGAGTGGAACATGAACCGCGGCTTGGGGTGTTGCAGGGGGGGCTAGGCAACCTAGTATATATATGTTTGGGCCGCAAAGCGACCAGTTACGTGCCGGTAACACTAATAGGGACTGGTCGAACCTACAGAGGCTTGCACCGGTGGCCCCGGCCGACGAGGACAGAACCTCAGTGTTAAAATGAAGTGTGTTCTGTGAACACCTTTTGCGCGCTTTGTCCGCCGCGATGGCGATGGTGATCAGGCCGAGCCTACCATGTGCTGAGCATTACTCGCAACGGGATAAAAGTCAAAATTCATTTAGTCAAATCAGTTTACAATACGCACTTAATATAATAGAGATAAATTATTTCGTGCATTCTTTTTTTTTATTATTTATTTAAGGAGCTTGGTCAATTTTGACTGTCGCTCCGTTATGACTACTGAAGTATAATAAAAACAATTGGGTTACATTACAATTGTAGTGGATAACATTTTGTATAGTGTCCTGGCTGCTGGAGACAAAGGGCTGCAAGAGCACTGTTACAATTGCCAATCATGCAATTTGCAGCCACTCTGTTCGCTTCCTCAGCTGTGCGGTCCGGAATACTCCATCAATACATGGAATACATCATCAATTTGTCCACATACTTCACATAAAGGAGATGTTGATATGCCCATTAGAAATGTGAACTTCCTCGTTGGAATGTGGCCGGATCGAAGCCTTAGGGCAGTAAAATATCAGGTCTTTTTAATGAACGGCTATCAAACCATGGTATACGTAGAGGTTCAGGTTGTATTGTTTTATACCGGATGCCCTTTCTTTGATCTAAAGTCAAATATTCTTTCCACGATTTATAACTAAAGTTAACTAAGTATAAGAGGTCAGTATAATGGATAATATTAAAGGACATGCCGTTACCATGCGTCCTTTGCCAGGTGTCAGCTGTTTCATTTTCTACATTCTACGTGTGAAGGGATCCACTGCAACTTAATAACTAAAGACTTTCGTTTTGCCTGCAAAAGTTGGTTTACAATAGTATAAGCTATTCCGTGCATTCTTGTACTACTATTGAAGTTTTTTTTTTATACGCTTACTTGTAATAACCATCTCGTGGAAAATGTTTCCAACACTTCAGCAAAAAAAAATGTGTTCTGTAATAAATTAAATATTGATTGAAACCTGCTAGTGCTAACAAAATGAATAATCGAGTATTTATTAACTGAAGCGTTACGTACCGTACAAAACACTTGTTGTAAACTTTACGAGCATGAAAGCGTAAGAGTGCGCTAACGAGGCGCGCCGCATTACGCGCGCTGACGCGGCTCAAACGAGACCACTAAAAACACGCTATTGTATTTACCAGTTATGGTGATCGATGACAGTGCCATTCATTTTATCCGCTTTTTATTTGGTACATCAGGTATCATTTAGTCCAAATTAAAATACCTTGAGTTTATAACAAAACAATAGCAAGAATGCGATTACGAACAATGATTGCAAGCAGAAGCTTGCATTTGAACTAACAGTTAACCAAACGACTAGTTCCGATAGGTGCGTGCATGATGTTACTAAGTCACTTTTTCCTCAGAAACCGAAGGTACCTTCCATACCTACTTAACCTTTTATTAAACGATGTTGGTGCCTTCCTCATTCTTTCACTTTCTGCATCTAACGATAATTGAGACATGTTAACTCCCAAAAGTTGTTGTTTATAGAGGGCAAGTGTTTATTCAGACCAGGCAAGAGATCTATCTGACCTGTAGGCTTTAGTCCAGTAGGTTTTTGTCCTGCAGTGTTAAAAATTCTAGAAACAAGTAATATCAGAATTGGCAGGTGCTTGTGTAACCCAAGACCTGGCAGACAGAAAATTTAAATCTTTGGCACACAGATTATCAATGTGCCTGGAAATGTGCCTTAGGGGTGAATGGTTATACGTATTTTCTAAAGGCATAACATAATACAAAATCATATATAGTGATGTTCTAAGTTGTATAACATGGAAACCTTTGGGTAGCAATTGGGCACCGTTGGGGCGCGGAATGCCGGCGCGCTTTTTGCGCGGCGCGCGCGGCCTGCCCTAATTGGGCGAGGCCACTGCCCTCACTCCTCAAACAGATATGTAACCTGCTTACATTTGGCAGTGACAAAGTGTTTGCCAGTAACCATCTTGAAGCGACCACAATACAATAGGTACAATTTCCAGCACAACCCGCACTAGCTTTAGTTAAACAAATTAGTACAAATAATTATTGACAGGAGTCGTTAGCCCTGTTCAACAAATATCGCAGGCCACCGTTTCGTTATTTTCGCAAGTCCCGGTTCATCGGGGTTCGCAATTCCGAAGAAGCAAAGAGCAAGAAGCAAAAAGACTTTAAAAAGGGAGAGGAAGGGGGAATCCCCTGCATTTGAACCTCCGTTAAAAACTGCTCACTAGGTGAAACACAACGCAAAGCTTTCTTCACGCTGGTTTCTGGGAAGCCCGTCGAGCTGGCCCATTCCTGCGAAAGTATGACACTCCCACACTTGTTACCTCGACCATAGATTATAGTTATCATAGAATATTTATATCTCAATCAAATGTTATATTAATCAACAAAGATTAGATTATTTAAAAAAACGGCAAAGAAACTTGATTGAAAATATTACATCCGAACGTAACACCGCATATTACCTAAGTACCTATCTATTAGGTACTCAATTTCTATATAGGCTGATTAAGAAGCAGTTCCAAACACATGAAAAATAAAAGGTTTAAAAATCTTGTGGCAACAATGAACGTTTAATCCTAGTTACGCGAACGGGTTGGAGACAGGACAGGCGCGGGGAAACTGTGTTACTGATACCGGCCCATATTTTTTGTGAGGCGGTGCGGCCGCGACGCGGATGCGTTCGGATAGAATATCTCTAACACAACACATCATATACCGCATTCTTATGTCTTACCTAGGTGAACTTCTTTTATCGAATACTCAATTGACTAATAATACAGTTTGGTAGTACGCAGTGCCGGATTAAGACAGCGCGGGGCTTATAGCTTATTCGGTTAAGGGGCCCCTGGTTTTGTTTCAGATTCAGGGTATAATCTAGCCGAATAAGGGAAGAAGTGTGCTTTATATGCTAATCTAAATACAACACTTTATATACGAATATTTACGTCAAAAAGTTCTACCAAAACTTTTATTTTTTTGTTGCGTTCAAACAGCTGTTGTAGCACGGGGCCCCTTGATACGGGGGCCCGTAGTACTTAGGTACTACTCTTGCTATAAGGCTAATCCGGCACTAGTAAGACTATGCTAAGAAGATACTACATTGATTATTGTAATATCGGACCATGTGTTTTGTGGCACTAGATTTATCACAAAAATCACTGGTTCTTACCCGTAGTTGCCAAACTGCGATGTCTTGATATGAAATCAATTTTGTAACTTTCCAAAGTTTTTAACTGTGTGGATAACGAACTATAACAAAGCTAAGACAATTCGTGGTATGAGATGAGATGGTGGCTCACTGAGACTTGTCGAATCGTTCATACCTGAAAGGGTTCAAAGGCAAAATACAGGGTTTAACACACAAATTAGGCCCTTTGTCTATACCTAATTTGTGTGATTGAACTCCCTAATAGTTGAAAGACACTATGTAATAGGTATTTGTGGATAATAAATTTAGTTTTTTTTTAAATAAGAAAATATTATAACACAACAGCCCATGCCCATGCCCATGTACCTAAATAGAGATCAATCTCAAGAAGTGCATTGGTGAGAAAATAACCTACTCGTAGAAAAACTAAATGTTTGAAAATTAATTACTCCGGCCGATAATATCATGTTGTTAATGCCATTGATTATAAGTTAAAAGAACACTGCAATGAGCTTGTAGCTCTGGTTAGCCTTACTGTTCCCATCTTGATGTGTCTTAGTTTTTTGGAATTTCAATATCACTACGTAGGCAGTATAAAACAAAGTCGCTTTTTCTGTCCTTTTTTTCCGTTGAAATCATTAAAACTAAGCAACGGATTATGATGCGTTTTTTTTAACAGACAGAGGTGTGCTTCAAGCTGTTATCCTCATATTCGAAATCTCAGTGAAAACTAATTTTGACGACGGTTAAAAAATGTTCTGATATAATCGTAAATAGTATTACACAACAACACAAGTAAAAAAATAGTACCACTTTAGTTTCGGAGTTATAGCTATAAGTTGGTGAGGATTATGGCTTAAACGTCCAGCTGTAATACTCACCTCTGGTGTACGCAAACGGTGAAGCCTATCGAATTGGTTCAGGGTTCAAAAAATAGTCATGAAATAGTTGCAACGATATGCCAAATTTTAGAAAAAGTCCTCAAGAGGTTCCTGAGATATAAAGGTAATGATTATGGCTTGAACATTTGAAAACTTCAAATATCTCCGAAACAGCTATGATTTTTGTCTCATAACTCTTATAGATAACTTTGAAAACAGTAAAATAAAGGTAAGCATGTCAATACATTTGCAACAATTACAATTTTGAGCATAATTGAAAAAAAAACCTGATTAACGCGATGTTGCTTAGTACACTTATAAGTGGAGCGTATATTCCTAGAGGTGATGGGCACGCGCTGCACGCCCCTAAATTGTACATAATGAAATATAATCGGTGGACTTATTCGCGCCCGTTCCCACGCCTGGCCGGGAGAGCAATTTTAGCAGATCACTAGCACAAGATAATTACGGGTACTTGGGTTATACGCGCATACACTTGGGCCAAGCGTGAGGTCACGAAATGAAAAAAGCACATGACATGTTGTTGTTATGACATGTTTACGATTGATATAGGTAGATACTAGCAGGTACGAACACGTCGCAGACGAGGACTGCGGTTGCGGATCGTGTTACAGACTCGGCGGTAACTTAGGACATCGGCTGCCGGACGCATGGGAATACTGAAATTCGCAGAACACACACAGATGAACCTCCTGGGCGGGGATAAACCACTCTTCAACATTCAAGACAGACGCTTCCAAATGAGCTTTGGACATTGCTTACCCGTCTGTAGTATGTAGGGCACTGAACCTAGTTACACGAAATTAAAGGGAAGGCTTGTGAAATAAAATAATTTTTAAAATAGGGCATCTATGCATCTTCTCATTAAGGCAGGAGGAAATTAATAACAATATGTATATAATAGTTATTTATAAGGGTTTTTTATTTGCTCTACATGGAATTGTAGAATAAAGAATCTGACTACATAGATGTAGCTCCTAATTTTAACCCAGATAATTGGTAAGAAAACAATCAATTTTATTTAAAAAATAATAGGAAAAAAGTGGCGTACAAAAAGGTGCATGTACTTTTATCGTACATTGAACTCTATTAATACCATGAAATATTTAACTGTTAAAGTCAGTATTATGTATTTTTAATAAATGTTATAAGGAACGCCTAAATACATTCTACTTTTATTTCAGTTGTTCTAATTAAGTTTTAAGAGAAAACTTCAAATATTACTTTACAAATAATAATAAAAATATTTTTTGTTATTTCAAATAAAAATATTGTATTGTAAAAAGGGTAAAATGTTTTAATTGCGGCAAATACAAAAAGAGTAATATAAATGGAACAAATAAATAAGAGTACCTTGCAATGGACACGTCGATTGTAGAGCGCGTCGGGAGCGGCGCGTGAGGCGGGCGCGGCGGAGGCGAGCGCGCGCGCCGCCGGCCGCCGGCACACTGCCTCGCCCACACTTCAGCGGGATATCACTATCACTGAACATTGCTGAACACCTTTTTCGAGACGCATTGATCGATCAGTACTAAGACAACGCATGACACATAAAGACATTGAAACATTTTGATGATAAATTTCCAAAATCCGTTAATGAACTTTAATGTCTCATGAAGTCGCCTAGGCAATGCTGCCATGTAAATGTATGTAAAAAAACCGGAATTAATATTGCACTGTTTTATTTTAAATGAGAACTCTCTGCTGCGTGAGAGCATATAAAAATACCACAGCTAATATCACCACCGCCTATGTAGAGAATATAGAAATAAAATTCATTTCCTTTTAAATGGGAATACGGCCTCTTTGTGAAGCCGCCACAATTTTCTACCGCTTGCGCTCTCAGGAAGACAGGAAGTCCATAGGAAGATTGCTTACTTACTTTATTAATATTTAGTAGTATTTGTATTATTTTTCAAATCCTTAATTGATACCAACAGATATTTTAGGGGCCTTGTTGTCGGTGTCCAGACTTCTTAAATCGTTCACCCCAAGTGACTTCGTGCGAGTCTCGTTTGGGAGCGAGGCCCCTCTGGGTGCAAGGCCTCGGCAGGTGTCCCGCGTCGCCCACGCCTGGCTACGCCGCTGCCAATACCATGTTGATCTGTCACCGTTCCATTAATATCTAAAAATACAGAAAGGCACTTTCCCAAAGGCTTACTTAAAATTCCGCCTTATAAAATTTAACGTATGCCTTACCAAATTATACTATTTTATTTTATTTTATTCGGAACACCAACAGCACTAATACAGTTTGTTGAATTACAATTAGAAGTACAAGTTATGTCTAAGCTATTTATAGGTATTCGCAAATTAACTTTAATATGAGGATATATATTTTTTGGTATATAATCTTAGATCCTACCACTACATGGAATTACTGCTCTGACTTAGCATTCGCAAACAAAATGCTTTTGTGTAAACTCGATCCCACCAAAAACATTCTGTAAAAAATCTAGCCAAGTCTCGATGGAGCTGCTTGATTATCTCTAAAAAGTAATGAAATCAAGACAAAGACGTGCCAAGTCTAAGGTTCCTTACTGCAATTAATTAATTATTATGGTTGATGTTGTGTGACTTGGCCGTTGAAGAGTACACAAGGATACAAAACTAGGTGCTTCATGACACCATTGCACCAATCTGTCGCCAGAACCGCTACCCATTGACGGTACAAATTTGCCACTTGGAAAACGGTGATTCAATAGCCCATCGATTGTAGGCTTGATAAAGCCACTAACGTATAAAGAATGTTCAACGGCCAAGTCACACAACATTAACCATAATAATTAATTAATTGCAGTAAGGAACCTTAGACTTGGCACGTCTTTGTCTTGATTTCATTACTTTTTAGAGATAATCAAGCAGCTCCATCGAGACTTGGCTAGATTTTTTACAGAATGTTTTTGGTGGGATTTTACTTCTTTTTGTAGAAACTTGAAAGGAATATTAGACGACCCATTGGGTTGTAAGGTTGAAACGTCGGCTACTACACCAAGGGTTCCGGGTTCGATCCCGGGCAGTACCTACAAATATTGTGTGCACCAACATGTCTGTTTGTATTGGTCTAGCGCGCTCGACTTGGCGGGGCACTACCGTGCCCCCGATTTTTGACATTGGATGAAGCGGCCCACCATGTTAAATATATATTGTTTAAATATGTCAATCTCTTATAGTTTGGCTGGGCTCTTTGTTATCTAAGCAGGGTCACCAGGTACTCCAGATCTTCGATTATCCAAGTTATTATAGTTTTCCCTTTATGTAACCATTAAACCCTGACTCTGTACCAAATTTCAGCTCTGTGAGTTAATGGGAAGTACTAGTTCTATTTTGATGATTTTGTTATCTAAGCAGGGTCACCAGGTACTCCAGATCTTCGATTTTCGAAGTTTTCATAGTTTTCCCTTTATGTAGCCATTAAACCCTAACTCTGTACCGAATTTCAGCTTTCTGAGTTAATGGGAAGTACTAGTTCTATTTTGATGATCATGAGTGAGTGCGTGAGTGAGTGAGTGAGTGTCTGTCGAAAATGCGAAACTTTGCTTTCGCTTAACGTCGGAACTAAATGACCTACAGACTTGAAATTTTGGATTTAAAGTAAGTTATTATATCTTACTAGATGACGAAAATTTCAGCGCTCTGGTATTATCCAAAGATTCTCAAATCGGGGCCTGAAAATGCGGCGAAATGGATCCTGTAAAGGATGGTACGGCAGTGTTTGCTTCGCGCTCGACTTGGCGGGGGCACTGCCGTGCCCCCAGATAAGGCGGACTGACGGGTGCGCTGGGAGTCTTGTGTTCTACTCAAGAGCGAACGAAGAGCGAAATACTTGCGACTACAAGGAAGAAGCGAGTGATACAGCGATATCTAAGGGATCGTCGAGTGTGATATAAAAGTGTGAAGAGTTAACGAGTGATTATTACGTGTGTGTGCGGAAAGTGGTGTGTTATAGTGTGCAGTGTTAATTACGGATTTTAGTGTGTGCGTTAATTGATTAATTAGTACGAGTGTAAGTGTACCCCCCAGCTCGTAACATTACTATCCCATCAACAACATTTCATGCAACATGTTGCCAAGACGACCTCATAAGGCCCCTATTTGCCCTGTGAAATATATACCAGATCTCATGTAGAGCCAAGCTTCTGAATCTACACGGCTCTCAACTCTACCGACGAGTATTTCAACTAATTCTACGTAACATTAAATATGTATAGCTTCACCGTTTAACGGCATGGAAATGATCCGAATACAATGATATTCTGTATATATAAAGGTAGATACGCCACCCGTGCCTCAAAAACGAACCGCCAAAGAGAATACAGTTTGTAAGCTTTTGTTTAGGTAAATGTACGCTCATTCGAAATATGTGTATGTGTGCTATCGCTGCATTCGAAACACTTGATGCGAATATTTAATTTCTGTTCTTAAATAAGTTACGAAACAGCTAAGCCATCTGAAAATTCAATGACGAAATCAGTGTATTTTAGAAATCAAGAAAGAGCTCTGTTTCAAAGGACGTAAGATCATAGCGCATAGTTAGTGCTGGTAATTACAATTATCTCTTTGGACTCCCACAAGACCGAATAATAGTTAATAGTATAAATATTTTCATTAATAGCTTGTAAAGTCCCTGCTTCATTATGATGATAATATCGTATGACAGCCGACGTTCATAACGATCAAAGAACTTAGAGATCCCTAAGTCACTCTAGTGATTAAACCTTAAATTGTGTGATTTCAGCTCTGAAACATGAAGTCTTATATTCTTTTGTCTGAGGGTTTCAGCTAGTTCAGCCTAAACCAATGATATTCTGTTTATATAAGGTAGAAATATGTGTACGTGTGCTGTCGCTGTATTTGGAACACTTTTTCAGTTGTTTTGTGAACATTATCACGAATCTATACTTTTACATCATAAGCCTAAACATTATCATCATCATCAGCTCATTAAACGTCCCCACCGAGGGGCACGAGCCTACCCGTATTGGGTGTATAGGCCTTAGTCGTACACACGAGCCCAGTGCGGATTAGCCGACTGTACGCACAACCTTTGAATCTCTTTGCAGGCGTGCGCAGGTTACCTCACCATGTTTTCCTGCACCTTAAGAGCGTCGGATAACGTACATTAAATTTTAAAAATTCGAAAACTTATTGTTACGTGGCGGGATTTGAACCTGCGCCCTCCCGATCGGAAGGCAACAGTCCACACCACTGAGCCACCGACGCCCTGTACCTTAGTCCATAATGGCGTCTTTATTACACTTATTTTACCAAATCGCGGGCAACCAACTTTTAAATCTAAAAATCCTGTCAAAAATTACCCACAATAGGTCACCTACACATAATTGCGTTGATGTCCAAAAACTTAACGATATAGAAAGAAAGAAAGAAGAAAGAAAAATATTTATTTGGCGCAAAAAATTGTACATGTTAATTCCTTAATACTAAAAATAATTATAATGCTACCAAAATGGTGGCCACTCAGCTAATGCCAAGACAGTTTTGTCAAGGCGCTGTTTTGCAGTGGAACCAAAGACAAAAAAAAGAAATAAAAGAAAATTTAATAAAAATGCTATATGCGCATAAGAATAATTACAAAATATGTAGTAAATGTGAATCTACACTAAAAATATAATACATATATATAAACATCAATATTATCAAATAATAGTAATAGATATCTAAGATAAGTAATAAATATATATCATAATTATTATAAGTAATAGATAGTTTAGTATATCCTTGTCTATAAATACATTATGTACATACAAATGATATATATTAAGCGCTTTAACCATATTTTCTAAGTTCAATATTTTTGTACGGAACCTTCGAGTTCTCTGTCTATATTTTTTGTTCGGCTATCACCGTAAACGGGCATCTAAAGGGACCGATAGTCATTTGGCGATGACTGTCCACTTCGGGCGACTTTGACGCGTCTCCTGTCATATCACTGGATTACCTCAAAAAGCCCGCGGTGTTTTCCTTTTTTTGGTACAATGGCTTTGGTATTTTATGCCGTGGGACGAAAGAATAACGTCATTAAGGATATATTACGGATATTTATAGTTGATGGGCGGGGACGGAGCTACAGATTTATTGTAGTAAAGCAGAAACAGTTTTTGGTGTGAGTGTGAAAAGAAATTTGGGAAAAAGTTGGCTTTTTTCTATTTCAACTGATTGCAATTACTTTAACTGAAATTTTAAGTGTTCAACCGTAGTCCACTGCTGGTCTTTACCTGGACATAGTACCCGCCATTTCGCGCCAGTTACCATAGTTGTATATTTCATACTGGTTTGTAACTTATTATTTAGTGACAATTCAAAAGTATAATTGTATAAAAAAAAATTTAGAGTTTGACATATCCCGGTCCTCCGAATTTAGAGTTTGACATATCCCGGTCCTCCGAATTTAGAGTTTGACATATCCCGGTCCTCCGAATTTAGAGTTTGACATATCCCGGTCCTCCGAATTTAGAGTTTGACATATCCCGGTCCTCCGAATTTAGAGTTTGACATATCCCGGTCCTCCGAATTTAGAGTTTGACATATCCCGGTCCTCCGAATTTAGAGTTTGACATATTCCGGTCCTCCGAATTTAGAGTTTGACATATCCCGGTCCTCCGAATTCCCCAAGAACGCCTTATCAGATAAAAAATATATTTTACTTAAAGATAAGACTTATCCATAACTGTCCCGAATAAGAAGTTCTATAATAAAAGTCCCCTGAAACTTCCCGAACGCAAACATTGATTTGAAGTACTTAAAAAACCTGAAGAGAATCGGTCGGACAATCGGAGATCGCTCCCTTGTTCCGAATGTTCCGCGCCCTTATTGGAAAAGTTCCACGCCTAAAGATAACATAATGTACGGAAAGTGAAGCTGGAATTCCACGGTTTGTTCTTTTTTCCTCTGAAATTGATGAATCACTTGATTTTAAAAATTAATTTTAAAATAAAGTTTTCTAGAACGAGACTCAACGCTGATCTTTACTTAAATTCAGTTAGAAAGGGATGACGCTATTTATTGTATAGAGCACTATCCTTTTCTAACTCTATTCAAGTAAAAATCAACGCTTGAGTCTTATTCTAGCATACGGGCTTTAGAGTCCTTTCAAGTGTCGATGGCCCATTGGTTTGGGCTGTTGCCTTCCATCTGGAGCAGGTTCAAATCCTGCCACGTATAATTTTTTATCGAATTTTCGAAATTATACGTAACTTATAGTGTCGGATGCTCTCTTAAGGTGAAGGAAAACATCAAAGAAACTTGCGCACGCCTGCGAAGACATTAACGTGTTGTGTGTGAAGTCGACCAATCTGCACTGGGCCTACATGGACGACTTAGGTCTGCACACTGTAGCCTCGTGCCCCTCGGTAGGGACGTGTATGAGCTGATGATGATAAAGGTCATTTCTATTGTTTTATTATTCATTATAAAGTCACGACTCGTACACGAAGTCTTAGCTGTGATTGCTTGATGCACTTTCTTTGATTCATATATGCATTAAGTTGTATGTACCTGTAAGTTTTGGCAGGACCTATTAAATAAATTAATTAATAAAGTCCTATTTCAGAGCACAGGCTTTCCTGTATAACATGATTGTATAGAGATTGGATTTTAACCCACCACCAGACCTAAGCAGTTTGGTGGTTAAATAACTACCGCTTTAAGATAGTAATCATAACTAACAGCTTACCCGAACCCATACATGAAATCATCTTTATTTTTTCAGTTTGCAATGTACTAAAAATTACGCAAAATGAGTGTGAAGAAAGTAACTAAGTAAATTAATGCCTTTTTAGGGTTCCGTAGCCAAATGGCAAAAAATGGAACCCTGATAGATTTGTCAAGTCCGTCTGTCTGACTGTCTGTTCATCCGTATGTCACACCCTTTTTTCCCCGAAACTATAAACACTATACTATTCAAACTTTGTAAATATATGTATTTGTGATCCGCTATTAAGTTTTGACAAGAAACTTGAAAAATAATATATTTGGGGGTTCCCCATACATTGAACTGAATGTACCCCTACGTGTGGGGTATCAATGTGTAGAGCTTAACAATGAAGATGAAGTTTCTTATATATATTTTTTAAATTGAATAGGTTGCGCAACGGACACTTCCAAAGTATAAAAAAATGTGCCCCCCCCCTCTAATTTCTAAACTATGGGGTTGATAAAACAAAAAATATATGATGTACATTACCATAAAATCTAACAACAAATTAGTTTGAACGATTTCTGGTGTGTAGTTTTTTTTATACTTCATAAACGGTGAACCACTATTTTTCATATTAGAGCTGTAGTAGGTGCCAAAGTAAATAAACAATACTTATTATTAGTTACTAGCTGCTGCGGAAACCTACACAGGAATTCCGACTCATCATCATCAGCTCATTAAACGTCCCCACCGAGGGGCACGAGCCTACCCGTATAGGGTGATTAGGCCTTAGTCGTCCATATTATTTCATATTACAGCCCAATTATGTCACTGCGAACGAAGCCCCCTAATGATTTCCCACGCGGACCGATCCCTTGCAGTTGACATCCATCTGCTACCCCACTCTTAACCAGATATCCTTCCATCTGTTGGGGTCGGCCTACGACTTAGTCGTCCACGACGACCCAATGCGGGAGGTTGGACGACTTCACACACAATTCGAATTCTTCGCAGGCGTGCATAAAGGTTTCCTCACGATGTTTTCCTTCACGTAAGAGCGTCGGATAACGTACATATATTTTCAAAATTCGAAGATACATTGGTACGTTTCGGATTTGAAACCTCAGCCCTCCCGGTAGGAAGGCGACAGTCCACACCACTGAGCCACCGACGCTCAATTATAAATAACTGTAGTAATCTCAATTCCGACTCGCGCTTGGCTAATTTTTAAATATGATTCTGAATGTTTCCAATCGGACACTACAATACGAACAGCGTGTAACAAGATTCCGAGTCGTAGCTGAATCAGCTCCAAAAGCCATTCGGCGTTTAACTCGATCAAAACTTGGATTGGCCGCCCACGGTTCGACTCCCAGCCAGTGCCCAATGACGTGTATGATTTACCTGCACCCTCCTGGGAACTTCTATTGAATCCAAACAGGAATCGGTTGGAACTTTCCCGATTTTCCGTTGAGATATGGGCAATAAACTATTTTTTGCTTACGATGATTGATGGGATGAAAATATGCAAGGTTTACGGTAAACTTTTTAGATTAATGTGAATTACTAGGGTATTTGTACGAATAGAGACTTTAGCAACGTTATAATGGAATTATTAAATACTGTTCCTTTTTATTGTTACATCATAAATTGCAAAATGCAATGTTTTTTAATGCTCAATGGCACGTGCCTACAGGGCGATTAGGCCTTAGGCGTCCATGCGGAGCCAGTGCGGATTGGACGACTTCACACACAACCTTTGAATCTCTTCGCAGGCGTGCATGAAGGTTTTTTCACGATGTTTTCCTTCACCGTAAGAGCATCGGATAACGTACATATAATTTCGAAAATTCAAAAACACGTGGCGGGATTTGAACCTCAGCCCTCCCGGTAGGAAGGCGACAGTCCACACCACTGAGCCACCGACGCTTTTATATATATATAAAATTTATAGATTATAGAGTGTAATTACACTTAATACTAGAAGTAGGTATCAAGCAGGTATCCTCTTAGTACACAACCGGGGTGCCTAAGTACCACAATTGCTAGTACGAGTATTCTACGATTGCCAATTATAGTTTGAGTAACCAAATTATGAACCATTATTATTACTTATTCTTTCTAGTTTCATGGCCCATTTTTACTCTTTCTTCTTTCTACCATTATTACTTAGATCACTAATGAGCAAGTTATCACTAGTTTATGCAAGACACATCTGTCAACAATGTCATCTATGTGACACTAGATAAATAAATAATAAATATCCACTGACATTCACACAGCGCCATCTAGCCCCAAGTTAAGCGTGAAGCCTGTATTATGGGTACTAAACAACGGCGTGAAGCCTGTATTATGGGTACTAAACTACTAAATATACTTAAATACAATTTTTTTTTCGTAAATACATACATATTATACATAGAAAACACCCAGACCATTACAAACAGACATGTTCATGCACACAAATGTTTGTACTGCCCGGGGATCGAACCCGGAACCCTTGGTGTTGCAGCCGACCTCTCAACCGCAACACCAAATGGGTCGAAAATTAATCGTTGGGTAGATGTGACATTATTGTTTTAAACGAAAACAGCGCTATGTATTTTGAAGTTATTTCGTTTTATAATTTTCCACCATAAATTATACAAATAAAATAACCAGTTTACTATTATTTTGCAGGAAAATTAAAATTATTGTATTATTGCAAACTAATAAAAAATATACTTTATTTTTTACTTTGACGTAAGTAGGTTGCCAAACTAGGACGTTATGATTTATGTCAAAATTGTTATTTTTAAAATACATAATAATATTTAAAAATTAAAAATTCAATAATAAATACCTATGGCCGGCATAACTTCGAGAGCTTGAGAAGGATTCAGTTGGCCTGGGAGGCATTCGGTACGTCTATGCTAGCTTCTTTTATTTTTTCCTACATAATCTATGGATCTGTTGACAGATGCGCGCCCAATGGCATAATATTTTAAAGTTTTCATGATGATCAAATTCGGCCAGTTCTTGTATGGACCAAGTCCTTACAAGAACTGGCCGAATTTTGACACATTTTTCTTGTTAGCGAGATTCCGTCCGTATTTTTTTATACGTTCATGTTAGTTACACAGATTGTTCTAACATCATATTTAAGTTTGTACGATTTACTTACATAATCTATGGATCTGTTGACAGATGCGCGCCAAATGGCATAATATTTTAAAGTTTTCATGATGATCAAATTCGGCCAGTTCTTGTATGGACCAAGTCCTTACAAGAACTGGCCGAATTTTGACACATTTTTGTTGTTAGCGAGACTCTGTCCGTATTTTTTTTTATACGTTCATGTTAGTTACACAGATTGATCTAACATCATATTTAGGTTTGTACGATTTAGATACTGCAGGTAAGCGTTAAGTTGGTAATATTATTTAACATCAGAACGTGTATGAATTATGGATGACTCGGATCGTGACTAAACAGTTTTAATGTGAGATATTTATTGTGAGATTTATATGCGAGACCTCGTTTTTAATGCAACATTCGACAGCCGACATAAAATGTTGATTACTTCTGTGAACGTAAGTTAATTCTAAGAACTTCGCTTGCAAATTTCTGTGTGAGTCCATCACGTTCTATAGACGTTAAAAAAATCTGGACACACAGTCAATAAATAAATAAATATACACTGAATTTCACACGGCGCCATCTAGCCCCAAGTTATGGGTGAAACCTGTATTATGGGTACAAAACAACGGATAAACATACTTATATACATTTTTTTTTGTAAATACATACGTATTGTACATAGAAAACACCCAGCCATCTTTCACTCCCCATCAGATGGGCTAATTTCCGAATTTTTTCATACAAAAAATATACGTCATCCAAACGTCGGCTACGTTTGGATTTTAGAACTATTTTATGTTTATTGGGGTTAACCCACTGTGTACACAATACCTACGTTTAAATAAATAAAATTTATTCAAGAGTGCTATATGATTGGGTCGCCCATAACTTTGACATAAGAATTTATGATTTAGGAGATGGTGATTATTTGATTAGTATTTTTTAATTGCCATTTGAAATTTGATTTTTTTCAGCCCTATTCGATATGTGAACAAGACATTTACTTAATAGTTACAAAAGGGGCTCAAATGACGGCACAAGAATTAACATGAATATTGAAGTAAAAAAGTAGACCATACACTATGTTCATTGGTGTACGTTTTCCAACATTTGTGCCACATAATATGTAAATCAATCATCATCAATATGTAAAGTAAACAGTGTCACGTAAATATTATCAGTTTATTGCGACAATGATTTGCATACCAAATAATAATATTGATAATGAGTATGTCTTGGATGTACTGACGTCAAGGCAATGACGAGTTTGACGTCAATAAATACTCTGTTATTTTCGGCCTGCTTTTCATCGCCTCCGTGGCGCAATTGGCTAGCGCGTTCGGCTGTTAACCGAAAGGTTGGTGGTTCGAGCCCACCCGGGGGCGTATCTTTTACTATTTTTGTGTTGGACAGTCAAATTTATCTTTTATTATTTTTGTGTTGGATACATGAAATTTGTAACATAGTTTTTTGCATTCATGTGTGCATTTAATTTCTTGTAAAAATTTGCTAGCTATTTTCTTCCATATTTATTGCTATTTGGAAATACGGTCGTGGGGACCCGCCCACTACTTTATCGCGCGCCACATCTTTGCTTCTAAAACCTTTCTGAGAAATGAACGAAACTTCCTCGTTTTCAAGGTGTAAACAACACAATAGTTTTTTCAGATTTTTTGTGTTTAAGCAAGTTGTTTAGTATAAATTAATTATGTTTTAAAAAAAATTAGACATGTCGTCAAAATCATAACGTATGAAACATTTTTAGGTACTTTAAAGTAAATATATTTACAAATAATACATTTATTATTTTGTAAGGCGAAAAATAAAACCTTTTAACCAACTTGACTAACCTCATTTTAACCTTTAATTACATTATGAATTAGATAGTAAAGTACAAATAATCGGACCACAACAAAAACTTACATTTATTATATTAATAATTCAAAATATTAATTTTAAATTTCACGAAATATTTTATATCTCGTACCACAACTAATCTACCAAGAAAATCTGTATGTCACGTAACGTGCACACTACCGAGCGTGGCCGTCACGTGCCTTGTAAATCGTCCTTAACCCACGCGGGGCGCTACGTTTTATCTGTGACCGACTCGGTCCCACTTTTAATGAACTATTGAAATGTTCACGACTCCCAGTTGCTAGGAAACTGTTTTAAGGTACGTGTTAGTATTGACTTTAGTACTATAAATTATATATTATACTAAACTTGATTTAGTACTATTACTGTCGGGTATAAACCCTACAGTTTACGCATTCAAAAGAAGTGTTAATATAACTGCACAGGTACTGTATATAATTCAAATGAAATTTTAAAAATAATTTATTTGATTTAGGTCTAAGGAAATTACTTATGAATGTCAAATGTTACCTTAAAGGAAGAATCCGGCAAGAAAACTCAGTAGATGGCTTTTTTCAGATTATTACATGGCAAACTGTGGCTAAATATGAGGAACATTAATAATTACTGACACCTAATTTGTACCTTATTTAATGCAAATACAGAATTTGAATTTGAAAAATAATTAGTAATAAATATTTTAGTAGATAATATTAAATTAACACAATATTAACATTGTATTGAAATACAGTCTTATAGACTTGATATTGGTCTAACATTTGACTTTAGTTCAGAACAACTAATAACCCGGAGAACAGGACAGGTGGTGCAAAAAGAGAGTGCTCTTTGTTAGCAAGTTATGGCGGTAAAAACCTGGACACGGGCGCCATCTGCCGGTGACAATGGGAAGATTTATCGTTTGCTTCTCGAGTGTGTTGTTTGGTCTAAAGAACAAGAGACGGTTGGCGAAGGGTTAGATACATTCTTTTTTCAATACAGTTTACAATGTATTTGTATAAGTTTATGAACAATATGTAGAGCGAAACTTTTATTAGAAATCCCTTTTGATTATTACCCAAATTTGTTATGAACATTTATCTATTGAAAGACCGGAATCCAGACACAATAGAAAATCTATTATGTCTGGCGCCTTAAGGCGTCATTGGCGGTCAAAGGGTTTAAATAAATATAATCGTGTCACTTCATCATCAGCCCATAACGGCCCACTGCAGGGTACAGCCCTTTCTATAATGCATACCTATGGGGAGATTGGGCCGTCACCACGCGGACTTTGTCATTTGACGGTGACTGGAAACTTGCTTTTTGACAGAGTTGAGGTGTTTCAACTTATCAACGATGAGCTTTGTCTCGTTCTGATTAGACAGTTTTACGTTAGTTTATAAAAAATTGGCTGAACTAATCCAGTGCCGATACAATTTCTCAAAATATGTACCTAGTTGGATTAGAAATAGGTAGGCCAACCATATAGTTCCACCTCAGTTACCTGTGAGCCCGTGATATCTCCAGTACCCGACCTATTTATACCAAGATGGTTTTCCTACATACAAATATGGTAGGTACGCTAACTAAGAAGAATAAAAAAACTATTCATACCAGTGTATAACCATGACACATGGTAAGTTTGTTTGATTGAAATAAAAATGAATTATGTATTTTGTACACATTGCAAAATAACCTCCTAGGTCGACCAGGAGCCAAGTTCAAGAAAAAGTAAAAAATATTTGGGATAAATCGCTCACCGTTTCCATCTTGGATTGAATCCTCAGAAATGTCTTGCAGATTAAAATCCCGACCATATACCGATGAAGTCGTGTACTGTAGTTATACTGTTTCTTGCAAGGACCTAATAAGAGTTTGTACTGGAAAACCTAGGAGCATTTGTCTTCTGCAGACAACGGGCATGGAAAAGAATTACTCTATTTGTAAGAAATCTACTGCAGGTATTTATTGGTGACAGTCACATTGCTTTTTAAATGTTCCTCCACTTGAATAGAGCCTATTTATAGCTTTTTTGTAATCGGAATTAAAATATATAACAAAAACTGCAGCTTTTTTGTTTTTGTGCGAGAATTTCATAACAACAATTAAAAATCGATTTAAAGAATTGCTCATATATATAACATATATATATTATGTGATACATACTCACGTACTTCGAGGCAGAATTACAGATTTCACCCACACCATCTGGATACTTGGAGATCTTCTACAGTTCGTTTTGATAGACATTATCTGCCGCGTACGATTAATTTGTGGAATCAGTTGCCATCGGAAACGTTTCCGGAACGATATGACCTGGCGTCCTTCAAAGAGAGAGCGTATTCTTATATAAAGGGCCGGCAACGCATCCCTGTGACCTCAGCTGTTGCAAATGTCCATGGGCGGCGGTGACACTTTCCATCAGGTGAACCGCATGCTCGTTTGCCTCTCTATGTTATAAAAAAAAGAGTTATTTCCGGTATGTTTTTGAAATATAAAGTAAATAATAATAATAAAATTAAATTGTCGATGGATATAAACTACTAGGGATCGATTCGCATGGAAGTCTTCGTTCAACCGTGAACATATTAGGTATAATCATGATTTATTTAAAATGATTTATATTTCATGAATTAACTGATACCATATTACCCATTATTCTATTTGTTATAATCAGAATATGATGAGCTATATGGTGTAATGTTTGATTATTTGTCTACTTATAAAAAGGTTTTGGGTCCGATCCTTGTGCAACACAACGATTTGTGTCACACTAAATATCTAATGTTTTAATTTTCAGTGTGCTTTCAATGTATATATCCATTTTTGATAAAAAGCTATGTAAGCAGGTTTTTCTTTTTTTACATAAATATATGCTTTTTTATGTGATAGGGGGTAAACGAGCAGACAGATCACCTGATGGAAAGTGAATACTGCCGCCCATGGACATTTGTAACACCAAAGGAGCTTCAAGATGCGTTGTTGGCCTTTCAAACATGAGTACGCTATTTTCTTAAAGGTCTGCAGGTCGAATCGTATAAAGTAAACTAGCTCAATTTGCGGCTAGAGGGTGTTGTACTCAAATCTTTGCATATTTATTTAAATTGAGGTATAATGGACCCGCCTTTGCGGATTAATGAATGTTAATTGCAACCATACCAACCTAAGGTAGTAATCGGGTCCAATATCTTAACGAACTTAATAAAGCACGATTGACTCAAGATATCTAATATACATATTTCGATCACCCATCCGATGTCAGACCTTTGCGCTAATTATTTAAATTTAACTTGCACAACCGTCAACAGAACAAGCTAGCTTCTTTGCTAAAGATAGAATAAAAACGTAGTTAAACAATAAACGTGTCACTGCTTTTGTGTTATCCAAAAATAAAATACAAACTTTTTCAGTAAAACATTTGTAACTGATAACGTATGAATAACAATATCTCAATGTTTATTGGGGATTGTTTACGAGAGGGGCGAACGAAAAATATCTGCCCGTTTGGATTGCAGCTCAATTCAATTGACCCAGTTGCAATCTGTACACTGAATCCAATTATTCTTAAAGCGTTCACGAAATGCTACAAAACATTTTTTTATCAATTTACATTTTTGTTATTTTAACTATCCAAATTCATAATTTAATTAAATTCAAAAAGGCCATTTTTGTTGAATTTTATCAGTGAGATCAATGTGGGTAATAAATTTATAGAAGGTCGCTTAAGACTGAACGACTAAGCCAAAAATTCTTTAAAATATAGTGTTATTACTCGTATGCGTGAATTTCTGCAATGCTAACTTTTAATGTTGAACACTCTTCGAATAATGTCTCCATTATCAACAATCTTTTGTCTTTCTTATGTTCTCCAATACAATAACCAGACTGAAGCAATCATCCGTTTCCTTATATGCGAGCTCTATATTTGTTATCATATTCTTACTGTTAGGCAAATTTAAAGTCAATATTATCTTGCCGAATGAGGCGTTTTATTTGACTCCATGAAAATATTACCTGCTGGTTTAAATTAATGAAACGTAATTCCTTGAGGTGCTTTTATCTCCCACTCCATACACAATTATATTGAGTTCTACGTAAAAGAAAATCTAAAACGGCCAGTTTACTTTACAAACTAGTATAGTATTTTAAAGATTTTTTTGTCTCTACTCAAATGTATAAATTAAAGAGATTACTTACTGATTGAACATAATAAAAACGAGTTGGTCGGTCAGGTACTGGCTTACATTACCATCTTCAATCAAAATTGGATATGGATGGACAACTTAAACAACTAAGTATTTTTGAAATTGTTTCGTTCAGATAGCATTATACAAGAAGTAGCCTATTAAAAACTAGCTCAGTACTTATAACGTTATTTTAACATGTGTCAAAAAATCGTGGCGTGAGAAGCGTCCGCTTCCGAATTGTGTGTTATTTTAAAGGACGCGTAACAGCGGGCTGTCCTTTTATGTTCTCTCCTATATTAATGTGTGTTTTTAAAGAATTTATGCTCGACATGTGTCGGTGTGCACCCCCCATTACAGCATTTGTATGGACATCGTTAATCTTAGTCCTATTAAGTTACCTTTGGTTGACATCGTATTTAAGTGATACTTTTAAATTTATACCGTACTAGCTTTTCCTCGCGGCTTTGCTCACGTTAAGAAGTATTATTTTTCATCCCCTACTTTCTCCTCTTAGGGGTGGAAATTATCAAAATTCTTTCTTAGGACATAGATGTCTACGTGATATGATCTTTATGCATGCAAAGTAATAATATAATAATAATAATAATAATATATTTTATTCAGCGGTTCCAAACACACAAAGTACGTAGTTAACTTAAACAAAGTAAATCTAAAATACAAAAATCTAACAAATCAATTAAACTATTACACACTAACAGGAGCCCACTCAGCAAAGTTAAAGTACATTAAATACTATAACGCTGATCTTCCGTGGACACCAAAGTAAAGAAAGTATGAGCCAGGTTTAAAATTATCAAAGTTTCACACAAAATGTTATCCCCTTGGAGGTATAATTCATCAAAATACTTTCTAAGCGCATGCCTAAATCATAACATATACCTGCATGCCAAATTTTAGCCCAGCCCATCTAGAAGTTTGGGCTGTGCGCAGATATATCCTATGTCAGTTAGTCAGTTACCTTTGAGCGTATATTTAAATGTTAAACTATTTTTGATGAGGGTTTGGTAATATGATCAATACTTTGGTATTCTTTTATTTTTTATTAGTATGGATAGGTTAAGTTTTTTTCACTTGTCAAGTTCTCGAGTCAGTTTACCAACAGTACTTTTAACGTTAACTGCTCCTCTGTCAGTCAACAGACTCTGTTTGTTTGTCTGTCAGTCTGTTAGAAATAACAAACCGGAGAACTGAACCCCCTTCCTTTTACCTATCCCTTTGTTAGGTTGACATCGCACCAATTGCTCATTTGGAGCTATGAGTGTCATGGAAAGCGATATCACTTACCATTAGATGAATCCTATGCCCGTTTGCCTACTTTTGGAATAAAAAAACATTCGACAAGGTATGGAACCAACGTCAATCATTTTACGTCATGTCCTAACGTCAACGATTCCGCAATGCTTATACGAAAGTCTTGGAGCAATACGTCCTACCCGTGCTAACATACGCAACTCAAACATGGACACTGACTACAGGACTGGTTCACAAGTTCAAAGTCACTCAACGCGCAATAGTGCGAGCTATGCTCGGGGTCTCTCCTATGGATGTAATCAGAAATGATTTAATCCGCAAGAGAACTAAAGTTACCGATATAAGCCTGCCGAATCGGCAAGTTGAAGTGGCAGTGGGCTAGTCACTAGTATAATTTAACTTTAAAAAAATGTTACAATTTTTCATGTGAAAACTGATTCTGTACCATGTCATCAGATTATGAAAATACTTCATTTTAATATAATAAATAATAATTAAATCATTTATTCAGTGCCAAACACATACAAAGTTCTTAGTCTTAATTACAGTGAGGACACTAAAAGGTGCCCACTCAGCTTTATGTCGAGGTACTTAGTAAGCACCGCGACACTGATTTCAAGTTATTCATTATGATTTAAATGAAACTCTTTGTTATTAATATAACCCCAGTTTTTTAAAAAAACTATGGATATTTTCCATAATTACTAGCATGTGCCTAATCCTTTGATGGATCGGGACTTGTTCCAGTCTAGTGGTCTTGAATGCTCCCCCAAGTCTGTTTGAAACGATAAGTAGAAGTACTTACTCGTGTAAAACTTAGCTTTATTAAATCAGACTTTGTTTTAAATTCTGCATATTTTACTCAGATTTTTTAAATGTTTAATTGCTAAGTTGTAATTAGATCTTTCTTCAACCTATCGAAGTCCACGGCTGGACATAGGTCTCCCCAAATTTGCGCCAGATATCCCGGCCTCCGCTTTCCTCATCCAGCCTCAACCAGCGACCTGTTACAAGTGTCGGTCCAACGGTCCGGGCGTCCTACGCTACGCTTGCCAAGACGCGGTCTCCACTCCAGAATTCGTCTGCTTCAACGGCCATCGGTTCTACGACATACGTGACCAGCCCACTGCCACTTCAACTTTCTGATCCGTCGGGTTCTGTCAGTAACTTTAGTTCTCTTACGAATCAAATCATTCTTACTTCACAACATATAAAACAAAAATTACATAATAATAAATGTAAGAAAGTAAATAAAAATGTCCGTAGTGACCAAACGGTATAATTTTTCACAATATCTTTGTGCACTACAAAACTTTTACGGTCGGCCCGTAAAGTTACGCGCGTCCCATCATTACGCGGGATGCGTAACTTTACGGGCCGTAAATGCCCGCGGAGCATGTACGCGTTTAAAACAAGATATGGGACGATGAAGCGAGTAAACATTTTATGGTTGAATATTGCTTATTTGTAACCTTGGGGGGCTTATGACTATGATTTGTGTTACGCGAAAGATAAACACAAAAGAACAGCGCACGTTGTTATGTACATATTTTTTATGTTGTTTCATAATTATTTTGAAAGTAATATTAACGTTTAAATTTTTTCATCTAATAAAAACCATATGTACATGTTATCGGTACTGCAAAATAATTTGACTTATCTGAGCACACATAGTAAAGACAGGAAGATTTATTGATTTTTTTAATTCCGTTGGCATTCTTTTGAAATCGCTGAAAATCTTATACAACTATCAGCAATTCTAATTCCAATATAGTTTAAAATAACAAAGGCTTTAATTGGAATAAACAGAAAACTGTCATTACCTAATCAACATAACCTGAAAAGTCTATTGCCTATTTCAATTCTGTATTCGAAATTATATTCAGCTTAGCCTAATATCGAGAATATAAGTATTCAATCTAATATTTTTATTTGGCCTAAACAGAACATATCGACGCAGCCCTTAAATAAGCGAGCAAACAATAACAGATGCGTATTAAATAATCATATTCAAAATGGAGAAATGTACGCAGCGCAAGTACCCACACTTGGCTCCGCCAAAATCCAAACCGACAGTCCTTTTAAAACCCATTATCATTCACAACGGAGCCACTCTATACGAAACTTCACAGCGGGTAAGGTTGCAGCTGCAGTGTACGCGGCTTATTATTATTGTTATAAGAAGTCCAAATTATTAAAGACTGCGTTGCAAAAATTATGAAATTTATTAATTGTACTTTAGATCGAGTATATCGATTTGGGTTTGTTAAACTCTATCTCGCCTTGATAACTTATAGTTAGATTTTTACTATAAATTAGTAATTTAATGACCGAAGATTTATCTTCGGTCATTAACAAAGTCATCTAGCTCCAAACGTACACCAAAATGTATGTTAATGTGAGCCTATCCTGCATTATGGGAACTAAACAACGAGTAAACATTTTTCTGTTCTTTTCTTGTAAGACACTCAGACCAATTCAAGCATAGTTAAGTATATGTTCATGCTCACAAATATGTAGTAATGTATGTACGGGGATCGAACTCGAAATCTTTGTGTAAGAAACTCTCACCAATTCCACCACATAGGTCGCTTTCCTACGGTAGATTATAACTGATAAAATTCCAATACACTGAACGCATTAAATCGCTAAAACTGGCACCCCACCACGAATTAATGGCAAAGAGCAATTCAATAATGCTCGAATGATTTTTAATATTCGAACAATTCTCGCCGTCGATGCATTGTCCATTCAGCGCCACCAATTTTTAACTCCATACATTACACAAAAATGAACTCAATAGATTTGTGCGTAAGAACGCAAATCCCGTTTGTTGTTTATAAAAAACCCGTTTGATCCTGGCAACATGTGTGGATGAAAGTAATTATGGAGTTACACGTAATTTTTATAGATGACTATCTTTTGCTGGCTTTTGACTAAATTTTTAGTAAAGTGGTAACCGTTATCTAGTTTCGAAAACAGTACCAAACTTGAAACAGAACATTATTTTAATACGCTAGACGACATTATCTATGTCTTTCTATAAAAATAACTTTATTCACAGAAACATATTACAATCAAATTGAAGATTCTGATATCCGAACTAGGTAACCTGTATCTCTGACTATCAGCGCCCTCTCCCAAAATCAATACAATCACAATTGCGAAATAAAGTTAGTTTAAAATAAACAAAACACTTATAAAATCATATTAAATCGTGTATGAATGTATGTGTATTTGCATGCCCGCGAAATTTTATTTTGCTTTACTTTCTTAGTTTTATTTTACTTTCTATTCGGCAAAAGAAACCTATACTAATTTTACAAAGAGTCTGAGAGAACTGTTTCGTTGCAACTGTGGCCTTTAAGTTATTTACGAGTAACGCACCCAAATAAAAAATAAATATATTGACTTTAGGTCATTACAAGTCCCCACTGAGGGCACGAGCCTACCCGTAAAGAGTGTATGGGCCTTAGTCGTCCACGCGAGCCCAGTGCGGATTTGCCGACTTCACGCACAACCTTTGTATCACTTCGTAGGCGTGCGCAGGTTTCCTCACGATATTTTCCTTCATCGTAAAAGCGTCGGATAAACGTACATATAATTTCGAAAATTCGAAAAGACATTCATACGTGGCGGGATTTAAACCTGCACGCTCGAGATCGGAAGGCACAGTCCACACCACAGATTTCCCAATACAAGAGATGGGGCAAGCCGCGTTTAAAGTGCGACAAATGTAAGCTCAACGAGCATACACTGGCTGCCAGTTTACGCTCTGTGAGACGAGTCAAAACGCACGAATATTAGAAGAAATTACCGTCTTTTTCCAAAATGCCATCCTGTGCAATTGTAACATGCCATCATCGCAATGTATCAGTAAATTTACCAAGTATTAGAATAACTTTTCACAGGTAAGAGCCGAAAAGAAATTGCGACACTGGGACTGCCTATAAACTTGGCGGCTTGTCCAGTCTAATTGTATATTCGGATGTCTGTGGTCCACACCAAAGAGCCACGCTTTTATGATTGTAATGTATGCTCTTAATAACACTTATGAATATCAAATTAAAACTTAAACTTTATTACATGAAAGCAAATATAACATGTAGAAAGTATTCGTTAACAGGACAGAAAAATCGTTGTCATATTTTGAACCCTTAATAAAAATACATAAAAGGCAAATAAACAACGGAATACACC
This sequence comes from Leucinodes orbonalis, assembly GCA_019425675.1. NCBI lineage: Eukaryota > Metazoa > Arthropoda > Insecta > Lepidoptera > Crambidae > Leucinodes > Leucinodes orbonalis. The sequence goes on from PQWD01012423.1 coordinate 87,963, forward strand.
AGCAAAACAGGCAAAAAGCCCACAAAAAATATTGCAAGAACGCAAAAAAAAATCATTACAAAGTATTTTCAATCTTAACAATTAAATCTTACCGAGATTGCAAGTAATTCCACCCAACAATGCAAACTACAGTTGAGATGTTCGCAATGCTCGGATAACCAGAACGACAAGAAAATGGGCCAAACAACTTGCAACAGGGAGCCTTAGCTTTCAAATGATGTAATTAAATATTTCCACGTCCAATACTTTCTAAGAGCTCACGCGACAAAGCCGATATTTTAGGGTTCCATGTTAGGTATGAGAAAACAGTATATATATTCATATAAATAGAAAAAAAGAGAAAAAAATCATAGAAACCTGTATTGGTATATTGTTCACTTTATTGTTTGTTTATTGCACACTTAATGTGCCGTCCTAAGCACAGAATTATTTTTGGTATCGAACAGTCAGCGGATTTATCGTAGATACACAGAAACAATAAACAAACCCTGATAATACCACTTTTTATTACAAAAAACATTATTTAAAAAATGCAATAATTTCCCTTTAAAAAGTAAAATATAATAAAAGAAACTTAATGTTAAAGTACCTAAGAATCTATTAATAATTCTAAAAAAAAACCTCGCGTTGGGGGACCGCTCCTAATTATTTCTTTCTTATCTACGATATTTTTCATAAGATGGTTACCTCTTTACTCCTCTTTAGGCTTTTACCCAAGACTTTTTGAAGGAATTTCATGAAAGTTTTTTAATTATTCTCTTAATTTTGTTTTTATGTTCATCTCTGTTACTTAATTAGACTATTTGTATTTGAATTGTTAGTTTAAGAGCGGTCCCCCAACGCGAGGTTTTTTTTAGAATTATTGATAGATTCTTAGGTACTTTAACATTAAGTTTCTTTTATTCTTTTTTACTTTTTAAAGGGAAATTACTTAAGTTCTTGTATCGGGGGTTTTTTAAATTTTTAATTTAATTTTTATTTCATACTTTTTATAGGTAGGTTAGGTTAAGTTAGATTTTAGTATATAGACAGACACGTCAAACTTATAACACCCCTGTTTTTACTTACTTACTATTGTAATGTACGAATCATTTCCTTTCATTTGATACCCCACTCGGGCATATTTGTAAACAATCGGTTTTTCATTCCCACTTTCATCCCCTTTATTTTATAAACGGCTGAACCGATTTTAATTAAACTTAGCTATTGTAATGTACGAATCATTCCCTTTCATTTGATACCCCATTCGGGCATATTTGCAAACAATCGGTTTTTCATTCCCACTTTCATCCCCTATATCTTATAAACGGCTTAACCGATTTTAATAAAACATAGCTAAGAACACGCTCGATTAAATGACCTTTCAAACAAAAAAAACTAAATCAAAATCGGTCCACTCGTTCGGGAGTTATGGTGCCACAGACAGAATACAGACTCACACACAGACACACAAACACGTCAAACTTATAACACCCCTCTTTTTGCGTCGGGGGTTAAAAATGAACCGAATTCAACTTATGCTCTCTCTCCTCTCGAGCCTCTGCTGAGAAACTCCTCAGTACCGTCGTAAGAATTTCTTGGCAGTTTAGTTTTCTATCTTTTCCAGCTGCGCCTCTTGGGGTTTTAGACATTTTTATTTCAAAACAACAGTTACAGTCCGATTTGAATCTTATATATCGGACTATAAGTACAAAAGGCACTTCTGCAGGTTTTGCTTTTAAACTTTAATGTTATTTTAATAAAGCTTTTTATTTATGATCGGGTAACACTATTTAGTGTCCAGTGTATTTCATGAATATTACGTTAATAATAAGACATTTTTAATTTAATTAGGGTCAAAAATCACGCTGATAACCACAATGATGAGTCAATAACCGACGCACAGATTATCCACATTAAATGTTAATTACAATAGATTCTCATTTGAGTCTGAACTACTTGGTAATAATCAATCACTTTTTATTTTCGAATTAAATCAGCACAAATGTATTATCATTTAATACGACTATTTCACGACTATTTTTTGGCACAAACTTGAAACCGAAAATCGTAGGCGTTTCGGAGATATTCGAAGTTTTCAAATGTTCAAGCCATAATCCTCACCACGTTGCCTTTAATATCTCGCTAACCTCTTGAGTACTATTTCTCAAATTTGGCATATCATTGGTACTATTTCATGACTATTTTTTGGAACCTAAACCAATTCGATAGACCTTACCGTTTGCGTGCACCAGAGGTGAGGATTACAGCTTAAACGTCAAGCTGTAATCCTCACCAACCTATAGCTATATCTCCGAAACTAAAGTGGTACTATTTTTTTTACTTGCGGTACTATTTAGTACTATTTCAGTACTATTTTTTAGCGTTGTCAAAATTCCTTTTAATTGCGATTTCAAATATGAGGATTACAGCTTGAAGCACACCTTGGGCAGTGTGTCTGGGCGTGTTTCTAAACAAAAAGTACCTACTTAGTATCTAAGCCTTACCCCTGAGTCAGGTTCTAGCTAAAAAAAAAAGGTATGTATTTTAAAACGTTTAAACCAGACATCTTATTCCTGTTTTCATTGGTGTCCGTTGAATACATTTATGTTATTTTTTACAATGCTAGTCTCTAATACTACTAAGCCCTTATTGTAACAAAGACATTCGGTTTGTACCAATTTCGAAATACATAATTACCTACTCATTAAAGCAAATGTCAACGCCAACATATCGAAGGAACCACGAAACTCTTCCCCGATTTACCCTTTACCATGTCCTAAATGACGTCCGATAGTTCCAACCACTTTGTAAGGAATTTGTAAAGCTTGAGGATTTGTTTGCAACATCACTGGCTCCTCGCTTTGAGTCATTCTTTTTCACATAAAGCATACTGTATAGTATAAAACTTTGATTTTAATCTAGGGAATGGTAAATGTCGCCGAGTATTGTAGCAGATTGTATCACAAGGATGCAGTTAACTTTATTTATTTTATTCTTTATTGTACACTGAAATACACAAAAAAAAATGAAAGAAAAAAAAACTTTGTATATTATTTAAAGATATTCAATTGTGACTTTGTATATTTAGTAAGTCTATTATTGACATAATATTCTAAGATTATTACCTAACTGGTACTTTGGAAATCAACTCAATATGAGTAAAAAAATGACGAAACACGAAAAAGGTTGGTAGTGCCCTTGCTTCACTTTCGCTTCACAGATTTCTATGCAATACAACCCTTTTATAAAAACTCATTTATATTTACAAATTAAAAATAAATTGATTAAAACATTGAACGAATCGAATCGAATCATCATCGAATGGAGCGAGCTATGCTCGGGGTCTCTCTTAGGGATAAGATCAGAAATGATTTAATCCGTAAGAGAACTAAAGTTACCGACATAGCCCGCCGGATCAGCAAGTTGAAGTGGCAGTGGGCTGGTCACGTATGTCGCAGAACCGATGGCCGTTGGAGCAGACGAGTTCTGGAGTGGAGACCGCGTCTCGGCAAGCGTAGCGTAGGACGCCCTCCGGCCCGATGGACCGACGACTTGCGAAAGGTCGCTGGTGGAGGCTGGATGAGGAAAGCGGAGGACCGGGATATCTGGCGCGAAATGGGGGAGACCTATGTCCAGCAGTGGACTGCGATAGGTTGAATAGGAAAACATTGAACAAATAAAAAATTGCATTTCATTTACATAAAAAATACTAATAGACGGATTCATAAAAATTACAACAAATGTTTAAAATCACATGATAAATAGATACCATTGCTCGTAATACATCGATATACATTTCATTGCTTAGTCAATTAACATAGATAAATTTTATCGAAATTATGTCAAGCGATAACAATAATAATTATAATATACGTTATTATCTTAGTACCCATCTTTCTGATATGATACGACGACCCATTTGGTGTTGCGGTTGAGAGGTCGGCTGCAACACCAAGGGTTCCGGGTTCGATCCCCGGGCAGTACAAACATTTGTGTGCATGAACATGTCTGTTTGTAATGGTCTGGGTGTTTTCTATGTATAATATGTATGTATTTACGAAAAAAAAATGTATTTAAGTATATTTATCCGTTGTTTAGTACCCATAATACAGGCTTCACGCTTAACTTGGGGCTAGATGGCGCTGTGTGAATGTCAGTGGATATTTATTTATTTATTTAATACGCAGTTTTTTTGCGTATTACAGCTTCAAAATAAATAAATATCCACTGGCATACACACAGTGCCATCTAATCCCAAACTAGGCATTAGCCTGTAATATGGGTTCTAAACAATGGATAAACATACTTATATAAGTATATATTTTTCTGGAAACATACATATTATACATAGAAACACCCAGACCAATACAAACAGACATGTTCATGCACACAAATGTTTGTACTGCTCGGGGATCGAACCCTAGGTAGTAGCCGACATATCAACCATTACACCAAATGGGTCGTCAGGTGCACATAAAAAGGATTTAAGATAACTGAGTTCATAATATAAATTCCGGTTACAAGCTACCCAGTAACATTTAAAAGTGTTCGTCAAATATTTCTTTTAAAAATTGCTCTTAATAATTCAACGGGAGTGCTGTCTCAAAGGGTGTACGTAACAAAATCTTGTTAAACTTAATGAACAAACTTAGAGAGACTCACTTAAATTAGATACTTGCTTTGGCGCGTTGCTTCTCCCGGCAAATTAAGGCTAAGAGGCTAGGATGCTTTTACATATATTTTGATAGATTTAATCGACTTAAATTCTTAATTTTTGATACGAGTGTAAGATTCAATGTGGACTAAATGAGTTGTTTTTTAATCAGTCAATAATTATTGTATTTTTCATTTATTAATTATAATATTTATATTTTATTATTTGACGACCCATTTGGTGTTGCGGTTGAGACGACGGCAGCAACATCAAGTGTTCCGGGTTCGATCCCCGGGCAGTACAAACATTTGTGTGCATGAACATGTCTGTTTGTAATGGTCTGGGTGTTTACTATGTATCCCAAGAATCCCCGTTTAGCCCAATTTTCCTTGCTGCAGCCAGTCTAAAGCCTATTGAAGACTCTAGATCGGCCACGAGAACTCATGCCCAGGAGGCAAACTTTCCGAGCCTTGAACCTGGAACCCTGGCGTTGTAGCCGACGTCTCCACCATTCCATCACATGGGTCGTCAAAATATATTTGTGGCACTTTTAATACTGCCAGAACAGACGCTGCGTTAACTATAGATAAAACATTCACGATATTTAACTTTCTAAATTCCATGTCACTTAAATTGGCTATTATAAACACATAACACGACAAACTAAGCAATAACATTAAATAGATACGAATTAATGACACAAGTATCATATTTAAAATTCCAAAAACTATGCGTCATACCTATAGATTACAGATACATACAAATAATCTTATAATCGTTACTTAAGTAAAAAAATCTTAAGGATTTTTTTTATTTAAGTAGCCTTAGTGATTCGTTTTAGGATTAAGAGTGGATTATTACACCAAAAGCTCAAAAAGGCTTTCTAGGTTTATTTTAAAATGTTAATCGCGCTTAGGTTCAGAGCTTTAAATAAATCTTGCTTAAGATATTTTTTGTCATTAAGTGGATGGGACGATCACTAGGTACGCTCACCTGACCATAAGTGATACACCTGACCATGACAGATGCAGTGTTGGCGGGAATTAATAGCAATACCTCTCAATAGGTTTCGTCAACACTGCCTTATGTGCGTCACCCGAGAAGCAAAATATTACGTCTCTTATACCCGGTAATTTTACTAGCTACAGTGCCCTCATCCCAAAACACAGAAGTGCAAAACGCTCTTTTTTCCCTGGAAGATACCTGGAATAGAGATAATGTCATTTTTTTCTGCTTTGGTATCGATGGACCGCTTAGTAATAGAAACATTGGTTAAATTATGATCCCGTTAATATTAAAACTCACAGAGAGGTTGGATGCTTAAACAGAGGAAGGCCAAAGAAAAAATGGATGGATTGTGTTAAGATGGATATGAGTGTGAGGGAGGTTTGTGTGGATGAGACAGCCGATAGAGACGTATGGAAGAAAAAGACTTACTGCCAAACCCAAATAATGGAATAAGGGTAAGATAAAGGTGGCATAAGTACAATATTGTAGGTTGAATCACCTGATTGATTGAAAAACAAATCCCTGCATTGAAGGGCACGTTAAGACGTCGGTTTGTGGAACATGTTGGCTGTTAGGAAGTTCATAATGGTAATTTGACGAAACCCAATATACTTAGGATTCCAAAAAACCAATTTCCAATTGAGAGCGTCGGTGGCTCAGTGGTGTGGACTGTCGCCTTCCTACCGGGAGGGCTGAGGTTCAAATCCCGACACGTACCAATGTATTTTCGAATTTTCGAAAAATATATGTACGTTATCCGACGCTCTTACGGTGAAGGAAAACATCGTGAGGAAACCTTCATGCACGCCTGCGAAGAGATTCGAAGGTTGTGTGTGAAGTCGTCCAATCCGCTCTGGGCCCGCGTGGACGACTAAGGCCTAATCACCCTGTACGGGTAGGCTCGTGCCCCTCGGTGGGGACGTTTAATGAGCTGATGATGATGATGATGATGAATTTCCAATATGTAGTTCCATAAATAATTTACTTAACAGCTGTCTAAATGAAGATGGATGTACCAGGGCATCATAAATACGCAAAAACTAAACATTCTCTCGGTTTTTTTCGTTCAAACTTTGAATAAGAAATATGAAACAAGTTCGAACATAAAACACAACTTTGTTGAAAGCTGTCGGCCGAAGGAAATAATGGGTGCTCACACCGCCGCGATATTAAGTGTATTTCGCCTTACAAAACTAGCTTTGGTTATATATAAATTTTGATGACGTCTTTCAGTTATGATGATATCTATCTATGATATATATGATCTACTGTGCAAATAAACAAATAATTTGATTGCTCCATACAAACACAAAATCCAAAATATCTACCCTAAGCGCATTGATTTGGGTAGATATTATGATTTTATATTGTAAAACCATATTTAAACTCACCATAATAATATTATTTGTATAATGAATCTTTTCAAACCAATCGATATTAATTACATTGGAAAAATACTATTATGACAACGCTCTTGTCACTATATTCCAAATAAATAAAAAACTTAAATCTAAAAGGAAATAAGTGAGTAATAAAATAAAACGTTTTACGACTAACAGGTAACATAACTCCATTCATTTGATTTCTCCATCCTAAGGTTGCCTGGAAGAAATTGCCATGTGCAATAAGCCGCCCATTTACTCTCTTTTTCTTTTCTTTTGTTTTTTTTTTTGTGTATTTCAGTGCACAATAAAGAATTAATAAATAAAAAAATAACTTTTTATATAAATGGAATAAATCCATCGATTCAACGACACTAATCGAACGGAATCGTTCCAAAGACTTGGCAAGTCGACTTCGGCAGCCGGACTGCAATTTGAAACAAAGTTCGAAAATGGAACGTTACGTTCTTTAATTGAAATAGTTCCATTTTCAAATCTCACTCTTCCACCGGCAGTCTTTTTGTAATTCGAATGGGTTTCGGATAGCCTTCTGAGTGGGCGACAAGTTTTTGTTTCGATAAGTTACCATTTTCTTTAGAGTTTTTGTGTACGGCAAAGGTTATATTTTTTTAAATATAAAGAAAACGGAAGTGTTTTTTTTTTGTATAAATGTTGTTGACATGTTTGAAATAATATTTTTTAATAATCTTCCTTTGAATGTTTCTTTCTTCTTTTTTGAGAAATATTTTAATAATTATTTCAATAGTATATTTTTCAATCTAACCCTTTGACTGCCAAGAAACTAGACACAATAGAATTTCTATTGTCTGTCGCCCAACAGTTGGCCCCCATGGCGCTCAACATGTAAGAAGGTAAGAGATTTTTCCGATTCACTTTACAAATTTCATCATCATCAATAAGCCAACATTTGTCTTCTGCTGAACATAGGCCTTCCCCCAAAGAGCGCCAACCATTCCGATCCTGAGCAGCCCGCATCCACCCTCCACGTATTAGTGGAGACCTCTTTTGGGCAAGCGTCCTGTGGCGCGGTGGTCTGATGACTTACAAATATTGTGAGACAATAATAATCTTATTCAAAACAATCATAAACCATGACAATTCAAAATGTACTATTAAATGTTATTATTAAATTGTGATAAATACCCCATAAATTTTATAAAGAATTTCTTGAAAAGCCCACTTTATTCTTACTGACAAACTTCAATCTGTACCAAACCCGCATTCTTTAAGAGTCCGAAACTTTACCGGCCAGTACTTGGTCTTGTGAATAATTCTCCAAGTGGGTTTGTCTTCTTCATACATCTTTAATGTGGTGTTATTTATGTTCTTAGGCGGCGCACCGGTGGCTTTATCCACTGAAACGCCTGGCAAGAAAAATGAAACAAGTTCCCACATAAATAAATGTTGGAATGAAGGTAAACCTTTACCAGCGATGACGAGTCGATGTTTACGGGGTAGCTATTTTTTTTTTCAGAATAACATCCGTGGACGTATAAATAAAATACAGACGGACTGTCATTAATACATAAAATTTGCTCTCTATGATGTCATTTTAACATATTTTTTTATACTCATTTGATAGATACTCAATTGATAGATACTGAATTGTTCATTTACCTATGATACGTAATTTCTGAAATGATTTCTTTTGTTCACTACGGGTTTTGCACCAATTAACAAACCAAGCCTTGCTCTATTTTCAATTTTTTCCTCACAATATATGGCTCTGTTGACAGATGCGCGCAAATGTCTTAATATTTGTGGTTTTACATAAAAAAACTGGCCGGATTTTGGCACACTTTTGTTGTTAGCGAGACTCCGTCCGTATAATATCTTATTTATTTATTACATAACTTAAAATAGTGACTTACAATTCACTTTTCACTCACATACGTCATCATGCTAGTCGTAAAATAAACAATCATTCACAGCACGTACCTTTACATTTAGAAAATAAATGAATTATTTGATTTTCAAAATATTCGCATTCTCTATACTCATCATCATCATTATAGCCTAATTATGTCCACTGCCGAACGAAGGCCTCTCCTGATGATTTCAACGCAGGTCGATCTCTAGCAGCTGACATATATCTGCTACTCGCCACCTTAACCAGGTCATCTCTATACTTAATTAAGGATATTTTTGACGTTCGGTTTGGTGAAATGATTGATACGTGAGCTACTTTACCAAGTTTTCGTAAAGTACAGATATTTAGGCATGACCATGTGATTTTGTACTTCATGGGTTGTAATATATGTATTATGTGTATATAAAAAGATAAATATGTATATGTACAGCTGAGACCGACAGCTTAACGTGAAGTACGGGGCTATCTTTCTGTATACACAGTTATGTTTAAAGAAATTCATTCATGTTCAAATTATAATGTCCAAGTTAAATTGAGAAAAAGGCAGAAATTTATTCGTGCCCCCTCATCTCATGAGGGGACCCCTCGTGAGATTTTAATCTGGATTCAAAAATCTAATCTCAATACAAGATTAGACCACAGAGGCAGTTTTAAATGTATGTTTTTTATGTTATGAAGTGAATAGGACGGTCAGGATGCTCACCTGATGGTAAGTGACACGACTGACCATGACAGAGCGGCATTGAAGGAGACCAAGAACTGATAAACAGGTATTATTCTCCATCAATTCCTCACTGAGAAATCATATTTAAGGTCTCTCATACCCGGTAATTTCACTAGCTACAGTGTCCTCATCCCAGAACACAAAAGTGCATAGCATTCTTATTTCACGGGACGATATCTGGCACTGCGGTGGTACCTACCTAGACGACTCAGTATCAAGTCTACAACCAAGTAAATGGTAGATTTTACTATGTAACTTAATTACACTGCGTGTTTATACTTAAGTAAAGCACCGAATCCACTGGAGTTGTAATTTACCGAAACATCAACCAAAAATTCAAAGGCACACGGAACCTAATTAACTTACACGCCACTCAGCCTTTAGCGTCGCCCGAATCAACGCGTGACAAGAACAAATTGTCGCCACACATCGCGGCTTCTTATTCATAATGCAAGAAACAAACTTTCCGAGCAGCCTGGCTGGCAATAAAAGTTCTCCCGGAGATAGCCGAAGATTCCCGAGCCCGAGCGGGAAGGCTTAACTCGAATTTCATTTCGTTTCCCTTTGGAAAAGTGACCTAAGTCAATATTTTATTATTATTTCAGCCAAGCAGTTTAACATTAGACCTAACTCTAGATTAAATTGTGACTAGATACCAGTTGACAGGTCATCAGGATACCGTTAGTGGCTACTCTGCATTACTTAATTACTTAAATGGGATGCATAATACTTCTCCAATAATAAGCCGTTCCGCAAACAATTCCCAAAACCACAAGTATTTTTTTATCATCAATGGTCAGGTGAGATGGCGGTCAAATGTCTGCCACATTTGACCGCCATCTCACCTGATGGTAAGTGATGATGCCTGCCTAGAAACAGCCTATTCACTTGGCCGTCTACAAGGCAAACCTTGTAGACGGCCAGGTTGCAATGATCGGGGATCACATAAGGAGGCAAAGAGTTCCATTCCTTTGCGCACCGCATTAGGAACGAGGCATCATAATAGCGCGCTGTGCGGATAAATGGAATGTCAATCACGTAAGGATGGAACGCTCACCTGCGTCTTGTATCCAAGTAGTGAAAAGTGTGAATTAACTCGTGTAATTCCATCGCACACTCACCGAAATGTCACCTGTAAAAAATTGACAGCCGTGCAACTCTACGACGATGCTCGAGGCTTTGCAGCTTAACCTCAGAGTAGAGTCGCCAATGTCTTATAATTCCAATTCTTTGTGAGATTTAAGACATGGCTTAATAGCCTTGGTTGGTTTTGTTTAGGCATTTTTCAGATCAAGTTTAGATAGTTTAGCTCTTAACTTGAATATAATATACAACAGTAGTAAGGGGACTACTGCAGCGCTGATATTCTGGCTGTAACTGTGGCGAGTGAGTCCCATAATAAAAAAAACACTTCATTAAAATACATTACAAAAAAGTATACGTATACAACCATTATATACCACTTGTAAATATATACATATATTTTTGAGTTTCTAAAGTATACGTACACAACCATATAATACCATTTGTAAAGAGAATAAAGAGCGCCAATTGAATTAAGATGTAGATTTTTGTCGTGTCGTAAAGTAAAGAACACGTCATTAAGATTTTTCTTTTATTTTTATGTGAAAAATCATTGGGCGAGGTTAGTTTAGTTTAGGCACAGTAGGCATTTAAGCTTAAGCAGATGTTATGTGCTCTCAATCAATTATTGTGAGTATTTAGAGTTTCCAAATAAAGGAAAATATAAATTTTGAGTTATACCACTTTAATTCTGAGCGTACGATTTGTCTACAACGGGTGTTGTTCGTGTTTTGTTTCACGTTCGCCACGGAAACTGTGTCGCTAAATACGATTTGATTTGTGCCTCAACGCTGTCGGAGTTTTTTTATAATGGTGACAGATGTGTTCTTTTTCTTGCCAATGTTTTGCGCATTTATTTACAAATTCGAATTTGAAAATCGAATTTCCAAATCACCAAAATATTTAATTTGGTGAGTCAATTGTGTAACTATTCTTTTTAACTTGTTCTAAACAATACATTGATATCCCACCAAAAACATTCTGTAAAAAATCTAGCCAAGTCTCGATGGAGCTGCTTGATTATCATTAAAAAGTAATGAAATCAAGACAAAGACGTGCCAAGTCTAAGGTTCCTTACTGCGATTACTTTATTATTATGGTTAATGTTGTGGGACTTGGCCGTTGAACATTCTGATATTTGACATTGGATGAAGCGGCCCGCCATGTTGAATATATATTGTTTAAAGGCGGTATGTCAATCTTTTATAGTTTGGCTGGGCTCTTTTGTTATCTAATCAGGGTCACCAGGTACTCCAGATCTTCGATTATCCAAGTTTTTTTAATTTTTCCTTTATGTAGCCATTAAACCCTAACCCTGTATCAAATTTCAGCTCTCTGAGTTAATGGGAAGTACTAGTTCTATTTTGATGATTTTGTTATCTAATCAGGGTCACCAGGCACTCCAGATCTTTGATTATCCAAGTTTTTATAGTTTTCCCTTTATGTAGCTATTAAACCCTAACTCTGTACTAAATTTCAGCTCTCTGAGTTAATGGGAAGTACTAGTTCTATTTTGACGATCATGAGTGAGTGAGTGAGTAAGTGTCTATCTGTCGAAAATGCGAAACTTTGCTTTCGCTTAGCGTCGGAAATAAATGACCTACAAACTTGAAATTTTTGATTTAAAGTAGGTTATTATGTCTTACTAGATGGCGAACATTTCAGCGTTCAGGTATTATCCAAAGGTTCTCAAATTGGGGTCTGAAAATGCGGCGAAATGGATCCTGTAAAGGATGGTACGGCTGTTTTTACTTCGCGCTCGACTTGGCGGGGGCACTGCCGTGCCCCCAGATTTAGATATTAAACTGCCAGGATTCCAGAAGTAATAGATTTGATTATAGATACAAGATAACCAATATTGTTTATTTACCAATGGGTTAATATGCTAAAAACTGTCGGTTGTTAAATGGTAAAGATACTAAAAATATATTTCGAAATACTTATTAGTACATTAGAATGGGAGTAGGCAACAGCCCCTTTGGGCCTGCGTTGTGGGTGACGGGCCGTCACCCGCCACTCAGGCCGTCACTAACTGCCCAAACTTATGCCTTTGGGCTCATTTTATAAATGTTTAAGGCTGAGAGCTATCTGGGTGGCCTGGCGAAACTGTAAAGGCCATTTGCAGCCGATAGCACTATTAGTCATTTAGAAAAAATGTGATTATTAATACTCGTTTCCCTTTCATAATAATAGTATATTTCAAAGCAATGTTAAGTTAATAGATGTTTTTATGAATTACAAAATTTTTGTTTAATATGTTAACTTTTATTCTTTTACAAATATATTTTGTCTATAGTGATGTTCGTTTTATTTACTTCTTAGCCTTGTTTTTCATGTATTAAAGAACGAAAAGCTTACTAATACCGACATAACTAATCATAGACATTTAAAAAATCATAATGAGAAGATCGTACTCTAAAAAAATCATGTTTATAGGCAGAAATAATTGTAGTACTAACTAAGATAAACAAGAAACTATCTCGATCTACAATCACGAAGTAATATCAATTAAAATATCCGATTAGCTTGACACATACGTTGATTTATTGTTATATTTGTGACATAAAATTATTCATTAAAAGGTCAAAGCCTTAAAGCGTCACAAAAAGGGTACAAAATCAAAAGCTCGCGCACTACTAAGTCATTATGACATGTAGCGAACGACGTGATTATGAATGAAAATTCAACCCACCTGACGCGATGGGTAGAATTTGGCCGTGGACACTTTTTAAGTGGAATTATGCATCTAGTTACTAAAGTTAAAAACAAATAGTGTCCAACAAAACATCTCGAAATCGAGCCGTCAGCCCCACTCGCGACCTCACCCACTAATTTAAAAGTTTGTTCATTAGAAATTTCTCCGAAGAGATACTGGCCGTCTTTTAATTTCGTTTCAGCTTAATTTTCGACGAGCGAAACGAGAAAAAAGAAGTTACTTTCCTCACGGCGCGTTTCTGTTTATGGGAAAAAATTATAGATCAACTGCGATTTGTTAAAGTTAGTGAAATGGTTTTTTTTATGTTATAGGGGCAAACGAGCTAGAGAGTCACCTGATGGAAAGTGATTATCTTCGCCCATAAACAACGGAGACACCAGATGTGTCACCGGTGCGTTGCTTGCCTTAAAGTGTTCAGTGCTCTATAGAGATATTAAAAATAACTAAATATCCACTCATATTCACCCTTCGCTATCTAGCCCGTATCTAAGCATCTTGCCTGTAATATAGGTACAACAACGGATAAACACTTATATTTTTTTCAGGAGATTAATATACATATTATACTGTTAAAAGCTAGGGATTCTAGGATAAATTAATATCAAACTTGAAAAAATAACGCGGTAACACACCTTCACTTTCATTTAATAGGTGGTAGACTCGAAACTGAGCCGTCTAAGTAGGTACCACCGCAGTGCCAGATATCGTCCCGTGAAACAGGAAAGTTATGCACTTCTGTGTTTCGAGATGAGGGCAATATAGCTAGTAAAATACTGGGTATAAGAGATCTAACATCTGTTGTCACGGGTGACGAGTGCAGTACGATATTGATGGAGAATAATAACGGTCTATCAGTTGTTAGTCTCCTTCAATGCAGCTCTGTTATGGTCGGGCGTGTCATTTACCGTCAGGTGAGCGTCTTGGCCACAGACATCAGAATATACATTAGACTGGACAAGCCGCCAAGTTTATAGGCAGTCCCAGTGTCGCAATTTCTTTTCGGTTCTTACCTGTGAAAAGTTATTATATTTCTTGGTAAATTTACTGATTCATTGCGATGATGGTATGTTACAATTGCACAGGATGGCATTTTGGAAAAAATCGGTAATTTCTTCTAATATTCGTGCGTCTTGACTCGTCTCACAGAGCGTAAACTGGTAGCCAGTGTATGCTCGTTGAGCTTAGAGTTGTCGCACTTTAAACGCGGCTTGCCCCATCTCCAGTATTGGGAAATCTGTGGTCTTGGCCGTCCTATACGATTACAGAATAAAAAATGCGCATGTTTCAAAGGGCACATAATACCGTCCCGACTAAAGGCCATTCCAAAATAACGTAAGGTCAATTTTAGTAATTTTGGACCCCCCTACTATTACGAGTACATTAATTGTAAGTATACAAAAGATAACTCGAAGATTTCTACACTTATAGCGCACAAGTTAAGTTGTGTAAAAGGCTTCTGAGCAATGTTCATTCAGTCGAAGGTAATTGGAGCTATTTCCTACAAGTATCAAAGCGTGGCAATTCTGTGCCAAGACTTACAATGGGGAGGTAAAGGCGTCCGGCGACAGGTGGCGCTGATTCGCCCACGACTACTGGCGATTTGAGGAAAAATGATCATTAACTATATCGATTTTGGGTTGCATTTGTGGTTTCTTGAACTGTTCGCGTGGTATGAGCATTGGATGGAGGTTGGATCTGTGGTTATTTGGTGTCAAATAATAATAACAGCCTTAGTAGTCGTGGTTGCGTGGTTCCAAATTAAACCCCCTGGTGTAATAGTTGATATGTCGGCTCTTACACTAAAAATACTGGGTTCGATCCCCAGTTAACACAGACATTCGTGTGCATGAACTATAAAGACGTTTGATTGTATTGGTATGGGTGTTTTCTATGTATAATATTACAAAAAAAAGTATACAAGTATGTTCATCCGTTGTTTAGTATCCATATTACAGGCTAAATGCATAATTTGGTACTGGATGGCGCTGTGTGAATATCACTCGATATTTATATTTTTTGAGCGTATCTTAAATCTTTTACCTCCAAGAATCCAGACACAATGGAAAATCTATTTTTATGACGTCTCTGGCGTCTAAGTATTAATTATATTGCCATTATTAGATGGCATATGACTTCCTCTTTTTTTATAACACAGGAAAGCAAATGAGCATGCGGTTCACCAAACGGAAAGTGTCACCGCCGCCCATGGACATTTGCAACAGCTGAGGTCACAGGGATGCGCTGCCGGCCCTTTATATAAGAATACGCTCAAAAAGGAAGGGAGCCCTTTTTACTATGAAGAGCGTTGTGTTGTTATTTTTGCCCAGCTCAATTTTTTTTATTTTATACCAATAATTATACGCTACTGTATTCAATGGCACTCCACACATAACGATAAGATAAATTCGTAATTTGTATATGATACCATAATTTCCAATTTTTAAGAATCAGTACCAAGCCACCCTTCTCTTTGAAAAAATGGATTTTACACCGTATTGTCGTATTAACTATTTTGTCTCTAATGAATGTACGCGCAATTTATTGCAAGATCTTTATAAGTCCCTTTTACGAGAACCCACAAAGAAATTTGAGAAAATAATATGAAAGGTGCTTTTACCGACTCCATAAAATAATTATGTTTATTTATGTAGCTGAAGTTGTTCGCATTATCATAAATTAACTTAGTTAAAGGCTTAATTAGTTCATAATTTGTAAGAAGATAATTATAAAGTTGAGATACAGCTGAAATCTGATTTAACTTACTAATAAAAACAGCTTTCGACTCTAATATATTTTTTAATGTTTTTTTGTATCACCGAATTGAATTCACCAAACAGAGAAGAAATTATGGGCGGTTGAAGTAAATAATATCGAGAGCGTTAGTGGCTCATTGGTGTGGACTGTTGCCTTCCAATCTGGAGGGCGCAAGGTCGAATCCCGCCACATGCCAATGTATTTTCGAATTTATATGTACGTTAAGCCGACTCTTACGGTGAAGGAAAACATCGTGAGGGAACCTGCGCACGCCTGCGAAGAAAATGCAAAGGTTGTGGAAGTCCGCCTGAAGATTTTTTTTATTATCTATAGGCAGACATTTGACCGCCATCTCACCTGATGGTAAGTGATGATGCGGCCTAGGATCGATCCTGCCTGCCTAGAAACAGTCTATTCACTCTTGCCTTGAAGACAGCCAGGTTGTAATGAAGACATACGGAGGCAAAGAGTTCCATTCTTTTACGGTGCGCATCATGAACGAGGTACCATAGCGAGCTGTGCGGATAAATGGAATGTCAACCACGTAAGGATGGAACGCCTGCCTGCGTCTTGTATCCCGATGGTGAAAAGGGGAACTAATGACCTGGTCAAAATTGCAAGTAGCAGATGGATGACAACTGCTAGGGATTAAAATAATTGAGGGCTTCGATCAGCAGCGGACATATTAAATAAATCAATGTCTACTGACATACAGACAGCGGCATCTAGTCCCAAACTAAACATTTATGTAATATGGGAACTTAACAACGAATAAACATACTTATAATATTTATTTGTTGTCATTATATACATATTATTTATAGAAAATACCCAGACCAACACAGACATGTTCATGCACACAAATGTGTACTGCCCGGAGATCGTACCTGAAACCCTTGGTATAAGAGTCGACGTGTCAACCATCACACCCAATGGGTTGCAAATTTGCTATAATGATGATGAATCTCACTCATTCGATGAAACACAATGTTGAGCCTCTTCACGCTATACTAAAACGAAGGTATTAGCACACTTGCTTAAATTAGTATTAAAAATAGAATAATTGCGAACTGTCAACATTAGCCCAGACAAGACAGAAAAGATTTTAGTTGCTCACCAGGGCCTACCTGAAAAATAGCATCCTGGTACGCTTTTAGTCCTATTCGTCACTTATAGGACTTATATTATTAGTTTTATGTGTTGAATGTATTTAATTGTGTGTGTCAAATAAATCTACTTACTAGGTGGTAGACTCGATACTGACTCGTCTAGGTAGGTACTACCGCCAGATATCATCCTGTGAAACAGGAGTGTTATGCACTTTTGTGTTTCGGGATGAGGGCACTGTAGCTAGTGAAATTACCGGGTATAAGAGACCTAACATCTGTTGTCTCGGGTGAAGGGCGCAGTGCGGCATTGATGGGGATAATAACTGTCTATCAGTTGTTGGTCTCTTTTAATGCCACTCTGTCATGGTCTGGCGTATCACTTACCATCATGTGAGCGTTCAGACCGTCCTGTATTCTTATAACATAAAAAAAAATCATTCTTTCTTCTTTAAAAGTACAGTCACACGGAGCTGCAACTGGAATTCTATCAAGACAATCCTATCAGCAAAGCAAACGGGAGTCGCGTCGGTCCCGAGATCCTATAACTTCGACGCATTCCCGCTCCGAAGTTGTCTCGCGTAATTAACGCTAGCAACTGTTTTAAGGAATCTTATTAACTCAAGACTGATTCGTTTGTATTCATGGGAGATGCGAACATACTGTATGTGTGGCAACTCAGCTTTGTAGGAAAGTTAGGAGTTGAGCTATTAGGAAATGTTATTCGTTTGAGTTAAATACGAATACATTTATGCCTGCGTGTGTGTGTGTGTGTGTGTGTGTGTGTGTGGGTGTGTGCGTGCGAGCGTGCGTGCGTGCGTGCGTGCGTGTGTTTGTATGATACTTTTAGAATTGATTATTCTAAAATATTAATGACTCGAATGATGGCAAGATATTGACAACTCCTTAAAACGGTGCTCAAGCAATACGCAGACAAAAGATAGAGCCTAATACGCTTACATGGCGGTACCAGGACCTGGTATAAAAAATCTAGATATGACATGATAACTGTATCTTTTGTGTAATTGGCTAAGCGTTGAATATGTTGCTCCGGAGCATAATAGGTACTCGTAGCAGCCTACAGGGAGTACACATAGTAAAATAACTTTATGTGAAACCCATTTTGGTTATGACGTTGCAGGTTGAACCATCTAACTGAAAAAATACGATTGTGTTTCCGATACTAAAATTGCAACCAGTTTGTCTAATTATTTTTTAACTTTAACTGCTTAAAATCCAGATACAATGTTAAATTGTTTGGCAAACATTATTGACTTTAACCTATAATTATTTCATTTGTGATATTAATTGATTTGTTGAAATGCAAGTAATCATAATAAATTGGGTTTTTATTATGATTTGAATTTAATTTGAATGAACATATTTTTGACTTATAGGTCAATGATATTTTGTAGGCATACATAAAGGTTTGTACTCTTTTGTTTAGGTAAATGTCCGCTCATTCGAAATATGTGTATGTGTGCTGTCGCTGCATTCGGAACACTTTTTTTTATTGTTTTGTGAGCATATCACGAATCTATACTTTTAACATCATTGTAGTAGGTATATTTATTTTTATACAATTACATGATAAACATTTTCGTTTTATTTCTTGGCACATATAAAAAGGAGTGCCAATTTGAAAGCTTCCTCCAGAACAACTCCACATATGTATCGGAACTTAGTTGGAGCGGAATGTAAACCAGACTAACTTCAGGAATAGGCTTGCCTTTAAGTTGCACCGTCGTATTACGTGTCTAGATTGTGATGTATCAGAAGATGGATCAGAACAAGCTTCGTTAGCATTTATTGAATTATGTCAATTATTTTCATTTAACTGTCTAAGTATTATTATGTGACAATTTTAATATATTTATAACATGTATATTTAACTTCGATATTTTCTATAAGATATGATTTAATAATTTTATGATATAATTAAATAAATATTTTTTGTAATAAAAAAAACACATACATAATGAAATGTATGTGTTTTTGTTTTGCACAATTTTTATTTTGCACAAGTTATTTTGCACAACTTTAATTTTCCTGCTTTATTCCTTACCCAAAGGTTTCCCGGAAGAGATCGCTGGTAGAGATAAGGCCGCCTTTGCCCACAGTATTATTCATGTTATGGTTTTTTTTTGTATTTGTGAGTAATAAAGTGTTTAAACATTAATAATTCAATATCATCGTCATCATCCTACTCGTATTATGTCTCACTGCAGGCACCAGGCTGCTTACCGCCATCTCATAATCAGTATTACAATAAAATTGCTTCGCCTTCTCTGGTACAAAGATGCTGACGTATTGTTATGAGCCTATTGGATTTAGGGCATAAAAAAGAATTATTGAATTTAGAAAAAGCAGGACTGTTGCTTTCAGATCTGGAGGGAGCAGGATCATATCCCGCGCTATCATTATCCGTCGCTCTTACGGTGAAGGAAAACATCGCGAGGAAACCTTCTGCGAAGAGATTCAAAGGTTGTGCGTGAAGTAGGCTAATCCGCACTGGGCCCGCGTGGACGACTAAGGCCTATACACTCTATATGGGTAGGCTTGTGCCCCTCGGCGAGGACGTATAATGAGCTGATAATGAAAAACGTTTTCTTTTTTATTTCTTTTTATTTATTCGTGTTGCAATGTTACTTTTACAGTCAGAATGACTTGCCATTACAATCATCATTACCTTTATACGTATATTTTGCTAAGCAAATACAAATTCCTATAAACAGAAATCTCTATGTTCATAGAAATGAATGCCCATTGACTGTCACTTAATAAGCGCTGTGTGCTTGCGTTCGTTAGTGAGACACAACTCCAAGTTGAAGTTTTAATTCAGTTAAACGGGAAGTACTACGACCGGAACTGACGCCTTCGTTATTTATTCGCCAAGTTGCCGCCCTGTGTTGCCGTGTCGCGGCTAATTTTATTTTACGTTGGTACAATTGAGTTGCGTGTCACATTGAAGAAATGTGTGGGGCCCCTGGAAGTGACGAGATAAAACGTCCTTTGTGTTAATGTAAAAAGTTACTGTTTAATTCATGATACTACTTACTGGATAAGCCATTACGTTGATGATTGAAGGCCTCCCTATATATTTTTTTTATTAGAGGATTTTAAGTTCTAATGTGCATGAGGATCGTCAGAGCTTTCGTTGTTTGGCTGGATGCACCAGGTAAAGACTAAAATAACCTTAACGAAATTAAATGTTCTCAATAGAGTTTCCGAAGAGGTGAACCTCAAACTGTATATATACATAGGAAGGATGAAAAAATATTAGTTTTTATTATTCAGTCTAATTTTTGCTTAAATCAAGAGCTTATCACTTACACTGCAATCTCTCACTACGTGGGCCCAATGCACATTAGTAGGTGACGACTGCCATTCTAGGATTGTAGTCGACTCTCCAAAGCAGTAAACTTTTTCTAGACTATCAGGTGATTGCAATATCGTAACCACACTGAAAAAAAAATTACAATGTGAACCTCAAATCATGTCACATTCTTTGTCTCTATATCCAAAGGCTGCCTGGAAAAATTGCCATGTGCAATAAGGCTACCATCATACTTTCTTTCTAAATTCTAATAAATATTTCAGGTGTACTATAAAGAAATTCTAAATTCTAATGTATATTTCAGGTGTACTTTAAAGAAATTATATATTAGAATGTATATTTTAGGTGTTGGTACCTACTATAAAGTAACTCTATATTGTTATGTATATTTTAGATACACTATAAACACATTCTTAATTGTAATGTATATTTCAGTTGTACTATAAAGAAATTCAAAATTGGAATGTATATGTATATTTATGTGTGTCAGAATTGATTAATATATGTACACCAAATCGCAAAATAAAAGTTCGACTGATATTTTATTATTTCAAATTAGTTTTAACTCGCACATAAATATATAGATTCTAACTATTCAAACAACCGACCATAAATATTTCCTCGTGTCAAAGTACCGTAATTCAGCGGTTTAACCCTTTAGTTTCAGGGCAAGGAGCCTCTTAGTTCATATTTCACTGGGCGAGTGACGTTGACGACGATACTATGATGGATGGCCGTCTCAAGGTTTCTCCATTTAAATGGTACAAGATGGAAAAATAGGTTTACTGAGAGACTTTTGGAACGTGTTTTCATTGTTTTTCTAGGGGTTTATTGTTTATTCGCACATTTTAACATTATAATAAACGTGTTTTTATTATTTTTCTGCTTTTTTGTTTATTTCCACTTTATAATTTCTTCGCATATGCCAATTTACAGAACCTACTCTTGCATCTTTTTTTATTTTTACCTAAAATAAGTAAATGTGTATTTAGGTAGACACAGTTGCACTTAATAGTAATGGTTATTGCTTTCATATTTTTTTTATTAATTTATTTATATGGAAAACCGAATTTTATATTACATTTAATCAAAACAGTCAACGTTAACAGTAACCAAAAAGATAATACAGAGTGTCGCTTAAAAATTAAGTAAGAACACACCAATATTATCAAGGATAGATATAACTTAACTAACTTATTAATACCAATCATCATCAGACCGTAGTCTCTCCCATAGCTCAGTTATCCAGTCCACCAAAACTCAATTCCATAGCCCGGTATTTTAGTTTCCATATAATAATAATAATAATAATAAATATCTACTAACAATCACACAGCGCTATCTAGCCCCAAGTTAAGCGTAAAGCCTGTATTATGGGTACTAAACAACGGATAAACATACATGTATACATTTTTTTTTGTAAATACATACATATTATACATAGATAACACCCAGACCATTACAAACAGACATGTTCATGCACACAAATGTTTGTACTGCCCGGGATTGAACCCGGAACCCTTAGTGTTGCGGCCGACCTCTCAACCGCACACCAAATGGGTCGTCAAACTGTAATAAATCACGTCAAAACGTCAAACTTCAAATAAATAGACATTACATCTGGCGGGGGTCATCATGGGCTGTATCATATCGTGTATTCTGTGATGGCATCTGCCACGTGTAACTCATACACAGATTTAAATTCGAAAAAGGGCCTCTGTGATGTTGGCTTCGGCCCCACATAACTTCCAAAGGCCGGTCCTTTGGAAGACATGTGGGGGGGGGCACTATTTGGCCCGTTAATCTTGAGGATTTCGAAAATATAAATAAAAACTTACTTAAAATAAATTAGTTTCTCATTTTTGATTAAATTTGAATTGGAAAATGTTTGGCACAAAATACAAACAGCAATTTAATTTATAGTTTAAATTTAAAGGTGGCCTGTCGGCGGATCGATGTCCATCCTCACCGTACGTAGAACAACTCTGACACTATGACGTCATTAGGTCCTTACATATGAAATTAGCGTTTTCTCAAACTATCTACATGCATTTTATATTCTACTCAGGCAAGTTAAATATCAAAATATGGCTTTCAGGTGACTCGAGGGGAGAGGGTGGCTCTAAGAAGAACTGACACTACGTCATTTATTATTTCGACGTCATTAGTTCCTGACGTATTAAATTCACGTTAAATTATATTTAACAGTTCCCTTAGCTGGTAACCTATTATAATTAAAAATCCGTACGGACAATTTAAACCAAACACGCGATATCATTGTTTATAAAAATCCATCTATACTTTATGTTAAAAGTTCATTACTAGTGTAAGGTTCATTTAGAATCACAATGCTTCGTCTAGAATCGCTCAGTACGAATCTATTAACGACAGAACAAATGTACCAAATGAAGAGGAATCCCCTCACAATCCTCTCTAGGATACGCTTCCTTTTGTTTTTATTATTGGAAATTGAAAGCGGGTTTAACGGCTCCTTTTGTACACTTTAATTGCTGGGAAGTTCTTTGCTGGCGTTAAGTTTTTATGAAGAAATACGCTGTTACCTGAAACAGGGCTGAAAGTTTTTATTATGTCCTGATGAATCTGTAGATGAGGATTTTGTACAAGTTTCTTGTCAAAACCATAGCGGGTACAACGAATACTTACAAAGTTTGAACTAGGTAGTGCTAATAGTTTTGGCGAAAAATTGGAATGACAGACAGACATGATGAATCTATAAGTGTTCCGTTTTTTGCCATTTCGCTACGGAACCCAAAAAACGGAATAATAAATTAATAATCTGCACGTATCGCCCATGAGCGCTTCTTACTAATAAGCCGCAGCGCACTCATTTCAACCGCGGTAATTTCGTTAATGACAATAGTTTAATTTTTCCATTAAAACTTTAAGCCGTGGTAATTTTTGAATCAATTCATTTAATTCAACCGCCGGACAATCGCACGCATCGGTAACTTAATTTAAATTGAATCACAATGCCGCTGTACAAAGCTACTTAAGGGTGGACGATAAAAGAGGGATATAAATGGTATACTGGCAAAAGACACGAAAATAATTCCTTCCAGTCTCTGTATCACTCTCTTCAACCTATCGGTGTGCCGATGTCTTTTGGTACATTTACTAATATGTAGAATTTGTTGAAGTCAGAGTCGGAAGTTAGTCCGTGTAGATTCAGGAGCTTATCTCTACTTGAAATCTGTGATCACAAGCGTTTTGTGATCGACTTAGCAACATTTCACATGCAATGTTTTTGGTAGAAGAGATAAGGAGGGCTAAAAAGGACACGTACGATTTCGTACAATATGTACTTAAATCCATCAAGGAACTCAACAGAATTTGGTGGGCATTATAAATTGTACAACCACTTTTCTTGGTGATACAAATGACAAATTGTACAATATGTACCTTAATCCATCAAGGAACTCAACAGAATTTGGTGGGCATTATAAATTGTACAACCACTTTTCTTGGTGATACAAATGACAAATTTAACCGAATATTCCCCGTTCTATTGACGGCTACATTCAACGTTTAAAATGTATTTCATTCTCATAAAACAATCAAGAGTCCCCGCATTATCCTAACCAGATAAACTTGACCCATTTAAATCCTATTTTCGCGGGCATCTGACCCTATTTGTCGACAAATGAACGTAGCGAGATGGTCCAGTTTACAATGGCGTTGCTAACTTTCCGAAGCCAGGCGTCCAGTGTAATTGATAAATTGAAAGCGCTGTAAAGTCCTGCAGCGCTTTTTATACAATGCAACTTTAATAGATATTAATTGCGTGTTGTTTCGTCTATAGTTTCAGACGTTGATTTAGATGTTTAGGTTTAATGATGATGGATACTCCTAAAAATAACATTTAAAGCCTTATATTGAACTGCGTCCATGATATTTTTTTAATTCATGGCTTGCTCTTGAGCACAGACTATCATAGTGTAATAAATGTGTCTATTAACTTTTGAATGCAACAGGGTTGTATGTGACCGGAAACATAGACTCAGGCAGATCATTTTATTCATATTTTGCAGTACGCATAATTAAAGTAGATCCGAAACGATCCCTTA
Source organism: Leucinodes orbonalis (assembly GCA_019425675.1). Lineage (NCBI taxonomy): Eukaryota > Metazoa > Arthropoda > Insecta > Lepidoptera > Crambidae > Leucinodes > Leucinodes orbonalis. The sequence goes on from PQWD01012423.1 coordinate 112,685, forward strand.
GTCCGAATACGGGGGACGTCAAATCCCCTACTCCTAGTGGTTAACTTTACTACGAATGGTGAAATTCTGCAGTATGTCTTGATGACCTATGGTGAAAGGGATAATGATATCAGTGCATAAAGTTGGCGTGGGTCTAGTGGTCGTTGAGTTTATCGTGACTTGGGGGTTTTGAGTTCCAATCCCAAGAAGAGAGCCTTTTTCAAGCCTGTTGTTAATTGTTCTATACGTGAGGTCTGTGAGTTAACTTCACGCAGCGGGCATATAGCGCACTGCGCGTTAAATACAAAAACGCGTTCAGGATACTACTCAGACTACCTCGTTATTGCAGTGCTTCATCTTAGTTTGCCGAAGCGCGTACAGACTGCTTTCATACAATAATTAGAAAGAGACGTGGCGCGCTGTGTGCACGAACACGCACGCACCGAGCACCGGCCTGCAGGCCGAAACGTTTCGATTATAATATAGGTGTAGTTACGATATCCTTCCCATCGTGTAATAGTTGACATTTTCGATATTCGGTATTGCCATGATGTTACAGTTCAATTTCGTCTGAACTAGCTGTCACCTCATTAGGGCGATAAGAAACTGACCAAAAAGTTGTATTTTGGTCCAAGTTACGTTAAAGCTATCAAAATTTAGCGCGATCAGCCTGCTGAGCGGGTTAGCTGACCAGTGGGACTCTTCATAAATACATCATTGGTCACGGCTTTCAGCGCCAGCAACTGGCTACATGTATATAGCTTACGTGAGCTCAACGCCTATTAAACACTTTCTGCCCTATAATATCATTTATTACAATCTAAAAAAAAAATATTATAATAAAAGTTACTTTGTGTGATTTTCTCCAGTTCAGTAGGAACATTGCAGGCATCTCCATGATAAGAAAGACAATACCGTGCTTCGAAGGATATGTTAAGCCGTCGGTCTCGACTAGAAGTAAGGAAGACGTTAACACCCACCAATCCGTATTGAGCCCGTGTATTCGTTGTCGTTGGAGCCGACGAGTCTTGGAGTAGAGACCGCGTCTATATAAAGCGTCATGTAGTGTGCCTCCAGTCCGATGGACCGACGACATGTGAAAGGTTACTCTGGTGCATCATAGCACCATTGGTTATCAACTCCTATTTTATCTTGAATCAATGTATTCGCTGTAAAATAATAAAATATGTGTCGTATAATATTTTGCAGATAAAATAGGTAACTATGCAATTCATCATCATCATCAGTCAGCTCATTAAAAGTCCCCACCGATGGGCACGAGCCAATTAGTATAGGGTGATTAGACCTTAGTCGTCCACGCGGGCCCAGAGCAGGTCGGACGACTTCACGCGCAACCTTTGAATCTCTTCGCAGGCGTGCGCAGGTTTCCTCAAGATGTTTTTCTGCACCGTAATAGCGTCGGATAACGTACATATAATTTCGGAAATTCGAAAACACATTGATACGTGGCCGGATTTGAACCTCGGCCCTCCCGGTAGGAGGGCTACAGTCCACACCATTGAGCCACTATGCAATTAAAATATTCCTATTACGAGTATCCATAAATCGAAACTGTCAAAAAGGGTTCGCACATAGCGTTTAGCAGAAGAATTATTAGAGTCCCGAACACGCAGCACTTTGCATCAGCATACCATAAAATTGTTACCATATCATTGGTTATTCCTAATTCTATATGCTTTAAGCACAAGCGGAAAGCGGCTGGTATTATAAGTTTGACTTGTCTGTGTATGTGTGTTTGTCTATGGCATCGTAGCTCCCGAACGGATGATCCGATTATTTTTTGCTTGAAAGGAAAATAATGGCAATGAAATACAAAAATACATTAAAAAATACGGACGGAGTCTCGCTGATAACATAAGTGTGTCAAAAGTCGGCCAGTTTTATGGAAAGCTAAAAATATTAAGACTGAAATTTGACTCGCATTTGTCAACAGAGCTGAGAAAATAAACTGCAAGAATATGGATTGCGTGGTAAAGTGGCGCAAAACATGGTGGTGATCATAATAAGGAAAAAAAACAGAAAATTACTTTTCGTATGTGTTATATATTTACATTGCCTATTATTACCTACGCCTACGCCCAACCACGTTTTCCGAGTGGGCTACACCCGTCGTGCCGATAATAAAAAATCTGAAGAGATTCGATTGTGTGGTGATTACCGCAGCACTGTAAATGAGGCAACTGAATCGGATACCTACCCTATGCCGATAGCAAATGAAGTTTTCGCTATAGTAGCAGGGGGAACTTGCTTTACGAATTTAGATTTAGATAGAGCTTTTACGCAGGTGGTTGTCAATGACGACACAGCTAAACTCCTCACCTTAAACACCTGTAAAGGTCTTTATACGGTACATCGCCTAGCGTTCGGAGTAAAAGCATGCCCTGGGATTTTTCAGCGATTAATGACATCTTTGCTGGCTGGCATCCCTGGAGTGGCAGTTCTTATTGATGACATAATAATTTCTGGACCATGCAGCCTGGTTATGTCAAATAGACTAGACACAGTGTTAGATCGAATTGAGAGAGCTGGACTGCGATTAAACAAAAACAAATGCAAATTCGCCAATAAAAGGTTGAGTTCCTGGGCTTTGTTATTGATTCAGAAGGAATACATCCTGCTCCAAGTAAAGAAGAATCGATAATGAACACTTCAGAGCCACAAAATAATAAATAACGAGAGCTACAAGCGTTCCTGGGTCTTTATAACTTTTATGAAAGATTCGTACGAAACAAAGCAACAGTACTTGAACCGCTGTACAGGCTGCTCGATACGGCTCAGTCATGGCGATGGTCTGATCGATAACAGAATGCCTTTGATACAGCAAAGCGCCTTATCACATTTGACATAACGTTAGTACACTACGACCTTAAAAAACCGCTGATACTTACTTGTGATAGTTCAGAATACGGTGTAGGGGCGGTCTTGTCGCATTTGATGGAAAATAACGAAGAAGGTCCAATCACTATGGCTTTCAGAACTCTTCAAACACAAGAGAGACGGTACTCACAACTTGACAAGGAAGCTACGGCAATTATGTTCGGAATTACAAAATTTCAGAATTACCTTATGGGAAGACATTTTCGTATCAATACTGACCCAGTCGTTGCTTGCAATTTTTGAACAAAAAAGCTATGTCTAACATGATATCACAGCTTGACGAGAATAGCTATCGTTTGACCGTCATGATAGAAACAATACAACCTGGATCGGAAATTGGAACGCAGACAGCTTGAATCGTTGGCCTCAGCCCATACCAGAGCAATCTGAAGAACATACCATGAGGTTTTACTGATGGCTGAGTCACCAGAAGATTTTCCATTTGATGTTACGCATTTAGCAGCTGAGACAAAACGTGACCTTGCTTTCACGAGTTCTACTTTATTTACAGTGTGGATGGCAGAAGGAGTCAACGATTTGCATCCGTTTACAACGCTCAGAGCTTTCAATCCAAAAATTGCATATTGTTGGGATGTCGAGTAGTGGTACGAAATCACTTCGCCAGTTGACTTTGAATGCTTTACATAAAATACACACAGGAATAGTAAAACTAAAGCATTAGCCAGAAGTTATGTTTGGTGGCCTGGTCTTAATGACGATATCGAGGCACTAGTAAGTAAATGCACAAATTGCTTAGAAAATCGCCACATGCTCCAAATCTAGCCACATGGATAACCCCACAGACATGGTCAAGGGTGCATATTGATTTTGCGGGACCATTTTATGGCAAATATTTTTTGATAATGGTCGATTCATACTCTAGATGGCCCGAGTTATTTTGGTGATAATATGACATCAGCTACGGTTATTCGGTTGTTAAGAACTACATTTGCCACACACAGGCTATGTGATATATTGTTCTTTTGTGTGTTGTGATATTTAGTTCCGCTGCATATGCTGTAAGGAAGATAAGAAGTCTCCTGATATTGAGACTGCAAGACTTGTGTATTTTAGCTATTTCACAGCGTGATGTCTTATGGTCTACTTTTGTGGGGGTCTGCTGGATCTACAAACAATTTTTGTATTGCAGAAAGATCCATCCGTGCCATATACGGCCTTAAATCACGTGACTCACTAAGGGAATTATTTAAACAAATAAATATTTTAACATTACTGTCTCAGTACATTCTAGACTGCGTCATCTATGTACAAAAATTTACATGTATTTTCAAAAAAGTCAGATAATCATAGTTTGAACACTAGGAACAAACACAATTGCCGTTCCAAATCTTAGATTGCATAAGGTTGGGAACTCATTTGAGGGATTAAGCATTAAAAATATTTAATAAGCTACAAAAATGTAATTGATTTACCCCTGCATAAGTTTAGTCTCATGTAAAGTCTATTTTAATAAAAAAAGCTTACTATAGTGTTGAAGATTATATAAATGATAAAAACTCATGGACATGTTGATTTCCACGCTGCACTACTTTTGTTTTTTTTTTGTTGTCATCTATTTAAATTTATATAATACTTAACTGCTTAATAGTACTTTTGTAGATTATTATATTTTTACCAATACATAATACGATAAAAATTGAAAATATAATTTGCTTTATATAATTATTTGATTACAAATGAATCTGTATTCAACACAATTTTTTTTGAAAAGAGTAACTACTGAGTTTCTTGCTGGTTTCTTCTCAGTGGAAACTACTCCGAACCAGTGGTAGCTTCATTTGACATTCATAAGTGTTCTTTAAGGACCTAAACTGAATAAACACTTTTCATTTTCATTTTCATTTTCATTGGTTTCTGATAACGGCCCATCTTTTGTAGCTAACGAAGTACAGCAATATCTTCAAGCCAATAATAAACGACATATAACCACAGCTTCTTACCACCCAGTTACCAATGGTTTAGCAGAGATAATGGTTCAAACTATAAAAGATAAGCTTAAGAAGATGGACAATATAGCATGGGAAATTAGAATCCCAAATTTATTACTGAGTCTGAGAGTTACTCCGTGTACCACTACAAATAAAAGTCCAGCAGATTTACTTATGAAAAGGCGTTTAAGAACTTTACTAGACACTATACATCCAGATAATCTTCAACATAGAAAGTGTGATGAACAAGTTATTGAAAACGGTGTAAAGAAATCTAGGGAGGCACATGTTGATCAGGATATTATGTATCGAAACTACGGTGGACAAGGGCCAAAATGGCTATCAGGCAAGATGATGCATAAAGATGGACCATCAAGTTATAGGATTCAAACTCAAACGAGTTCTATAGTTGATCGTCATATTGACCAACTTTATAAAACTAAGAGCCAACAGACATCCACGGAAAGAGAAGAGGCAATGGTTGAAGCAACAACATCTGATCCCTTAAATGAAACATCACATTTATTTACAGGGAATAGTAATACATGTGAAGACAAAGGGAATAGCCAAGATTCAGAGGATATCATTGAAATCCCTGATGCTGAAAAGTGGGCAGATATGTTGGGCATTTCGGCTTCATCTGAAATGTCTACTCCGATTGGGAAAATTAAAACTAAATCAATTGTCCATTCAAAAGTTCCTTATGAAAGACCTAAACATAACCTTTATAAGTATTAAATTTTCTTTAAAATAATTTTGTGTAATACCTAGAATTTATAAGCAGATTTGTATTTGTATATTTGATTAAGACTTGAACTGTTTAGTAATCAATAATCAAAGTTATTGTTAAATTGTATTCCTACTGAGGGGGGAGGTATGTGATATATTTACATTGCCTATTATTAAGTATGATTATGATTTGTCATTTTGGCTGAGGGTACTTACTTTTTTACTTTGTTAATAAATAAAGCAGAATAATGTTAGTAGTTAATAAACACACTTGTCATACACGGCTACCAAGTCAATTAAACTGTTCTCACAGTAATCGGTATTTTTATTAATTACGAGACATAATAGTATGTATATGAACAATTCAATTACATATTTCTAGTTTAAAACCTTAAAATTAATGACCCAAAAATAGCAGAAAACTATTTGGTGAAAATGACATAGACAACAACTGTGTATTTTATGCCCCAGTGACATTAAATCTATAAAGTTGAGCAGTCCTAAATTTCTTGAAAAATGCCCAACTTTTAGACAAACTTAAAAGGGGAGCGAGTCACAAAAGATCTTCTGGGTCAAAGCCCCCAAAACCCAAATAATAATAATAGAAAGCAGCTGTCATTTCGGGTTGTTTAGTGACATTCTATCCATATTTTTTAAACATCCATGTTAAAGTTATTTATAAAACCTATTGGAGACCATGTAAATGATAACACCTCATATATTGACGCCATAATAAAACACAACAAACGGGCCTTAACATCAACAGAATTTCAATTTTATTTTAAACAAGAGCAAGATGCAAATTCAAATAGAGATTCGTATGCTATAAGTTTACAACTCACGCCCGAAGTCGACTCACACCGTCCATAACTCACTGTTCCGAACGATTAACCGAACTCAAATGTAGTGAGAGAGGGTTAATGAAGTATCAGCGTGATAGCGTGGAACAATCAGCAGCGAACGGGTTAACGACTCGGGCAAACGAATACGGCTTAACGGTTAACGTGTAAGGTACGCGAGCAGAGCCCGATTGAGACGAAGGTAATTTAATGATAATAAATATAATTATCTACTCGTGTATTGGTTTTTAATTTAACAGACTTCAATTCTACATTTTATTATCATATATGTCACTAATTATCGTTATTAATATATATTCTCGTAAATCGGTTCTTTATTTATCAGACTTCTATTCTAAAGTTAATTTTATTATCATATATTATGTCGGTGGCTCAATGGTGTGGACTGTCGCTTTCCTACCGGGAGAGCTGAGGTTCAAATCCTGACACGTATCAATGTGTTTTCCAATTTTCGAAAATATATGTACGTTATCCGACGCTCTTACGGTGAAGGAAAACATCGTGAGGAAACCTTCATGCACGCCTGCGAAGAGATTCGAAGGTTGTGTGTGAAGTCGTCCAACCCGCACTGGCCCGCGTGGACGACTAAGGCCCAATCACCCTATACGGGTAGGCTCGTGCCCCTCGGTGGGGAAGTTTAATGAGCTGATGATGATGATTATGCAATTTAATTATAATGTCACTTAAATTCTTCACTGATTACTCAACGTGTAATGGAGATAATTATGTGTATGATTTTTGTTTCCCAACGTTATAAAATCCGAAACGAGGACATCATTAGGAGAACTAAAGTCATAGCCAACAAGCAAGTTGAATTGGCAGTGGGCAGGGAGCATAGTGCGCAAAACTGATAGCCGATGAGGCGCAAAGGTTCTCAAATCGCGTCCACCTAACGGGAAAAGTAGCGGAGGCTGACCCCTACTAGGTGGAGCGACTAGGCTAAGGTAACAGATGGATGTCGACTGCCGCCTCCGTTCAGCATTGGATACAATATATATAAGACTGTAATGATTAAGAAGAAAATCTTAGGACAAAAATGCATACACTTAAATATATAAACATTAACGTATGCTATTTGTATGTTTGGGAGTAGGGCGGGTATCGAAACCAGTCCTTATTCTAGGAAGAAACTAAAAACACTTTTTTATGTTATAAGTGTACAAGACGATCTGAAGGCTCACCTGATGATAAGTGATACGCCAGACCATGACAGAGCGGCATTGAAGGAGACCTACAACTGATAGACAGTTATTATCCTTCATCAACGCCGCACCGCGCCCGTCACCCGAGACAACAGATGTTAGGTCTCTTATACCCGGTAATTTCACTAGCTACAGTGCCCTCACTCCTGTTTCAAGGGACGATATCTGGCACTGCGGTGGTACCTACCTAGACGACTCAGTATAAAGTCTACCACCTTGTAAAAACATATAAAAAGAATATTATATAATTGAATATGCCAATCCTCTTCCTTAAGCTTAATTCGGCCCTTGTCCTTAATGCGAGTCACCCATTATTTGGGTCGACTTAACTGTGTTTAAAGTCGAAGAAGGGGTTTTGTAGGAGATTAAGGGTGATTTAGCAGAACGGCTTATATTATTGGATCGTATCGGTAAGGGCTGATTTTCTTTACCTTAGGAACGTTATATGTATACCAAACGATTTTTAATATTATGGAAATCTTAATTATCTACATTTCTGTGTTACTTGATATTTCAGTAAACATTTAATGTGATTTCAATTTAACTACAAGTTACTTAGCTTCTCGTTGAAAACACATGATTTTGACTTTTAATATAGAAAATTAAACACTAGAAGTTTCTTATTACAAGCAAACTCCCATAGCATGCTACGTGGGAAGACTGGGAAGGCCTGTCCCGTAGCGGGACGTATAGGCTGCATAATAAACATAGACATGTTTACTGCACATAAATGAACGATGCAATAAATAAGTAATTAAAAAACACTATAAAACATCAGTAAGTGAAATCAAAGAAGACGCGATGGCGCGTTTCTGACACAATGAAAACATGGCGGAAGACGTTGCGCTCATTCATCCGATTAGAGCTGCGATATTAATTGTCAATTGGTTCAGAGGTTGTCAACAGTTTACGTTTGGTGTATTTTATACGGTTTCATGATTTGATATTGATAAATGACACCCATTTTGGTGTTGAGGTTGAGAGGACGACTGCATCACCATGAGTTCCGGGTTCAATCCCCGGCAGTACAAACATTTGTGGCATGAATATGTCTGTTTGTAATGGTCTGGGTGTTTCTATATATAATATGTATGATAATTTACCAATGTACATAAGTATGTTTATCCATTGATTAGTACCCATAATACAGGGTTCACGCTTAACTGTTGGCTAGATGGCGCTGTGTGAATGTCAGTGGATTTATTTATGATCGGAAACATCACCTAAAACGTCTTTCTTTCAACTTTTTCTATATAAAAACCGAGGAGTATAACCACCGCTCTTGTGCAATGTCTATGTTTTCAAATAACAATTCGCAATTCAGCGTGGCAACGTGACCAGCCTCTTGGCACCTTTCCACATGATGGCGTATGATTTCCCTATGAATAAATAACTTTTGTATTTATTTATGTTTCTAGGCTTTTTGTAAATATATTTGAATAGTTATATTTTTAATTGAAATAGCTTAATTTAATAACATAACATATATACATGGATAATACAGCATTCAATAAAATTCCAATTCCCCACCCAACTTAAAAAATAGGAATTAAATCATCCAAAATTTCTGTACCTAAACCTAACTTAGTAAAATTCATTGATGGCAAGTTATGAAAACGACAAAACCCTAGCAGCTTGTCCATGAGGGACATCAATGATAAAACAGTAAAATCGCAGCACAAATCGTTAAATCAGATAAAAACATCGCTCGAACGCCACTCATCCGATAGCGCCGGCAAACAACGAGCAGCCGATATTAATTTACAATCGGAACAGGATCGAAACGTTTTACTACCCACAGTTTCAGAAGGATTATAGCCTTTTATCTTCTACTTGTGTGAATGTGATTTTGCACGGCTTTTTCGACGGTTTCTAATATGCTGGTGTGTTTATTTTAAAATACATAAGAGTACAAAGAGAGTTTTCTTCTCTTTAGGCAGCGGTCTGGCTATGTTCTTGCCTTGATATTGTAGATGTTTATGAGCGACGGGTATCATCTGATGGTAAATGCTCCATGTACTTTTGTACTATAAGAAAGCAAAAATAAAACATTGATCATATGTATACAAAACTAATGTTACCGAGGTTGTCTTGTTTGCTCATGTGTGAATTTTGATTCAATTGTTTTTATTATAATTGAAAAAGAATACCTCGTATTACTGTGTATGAAATAATGTATGGCTTTCATGGAACCCCTTTTTTCTAATAAAGTGCGGATTTTCGTACTGATTCTTGGTGACTTGCAACAATTGAAATTCCAAAAATAGTATATTTAATTCCTTAAAAATATAATACTGAATTGTAAAAACAATAATTGAATAATTAGCCTCTCCCGTCATGTGGTTAAAATCAGCCAGGACTTCATAATTCTTAGTAATAAATATTCTAGTTCGTATGCAGCCTATACAAGGCCTTCTCTTCGAAACGATTATTCTAAGTGAATGAAAATTCTGATAGAATATCAAAATGAAATGATCGATAAAATTTGCCGTGCAAATTTGAAACATGTAACGAAAAATTCTCGAACCCATCAAAAGGTTGACGATGGATGGCCGCGAGCGCTTCCTGACTGACCCAATCGGTAATTTCCTCCTTCGCCCGGCAACAATTTGCTTTTCGTTTGCACCTGAACGTAAACACGGGTATTTCGCGTGAAATTATAGATGCGCCGGGTTTTTGATGCGTTTAATGTACAAGATATCACTTGTATCCCATCTGACCCGGTGACTTGATGTCCGGGTCAAATGATAAAAATCAATTCCCAGGTGAGAAAGATGTTAAGCCTGGTAATTTGTGAAATACTAAATACATGCATCTATGAAATTAAAGTCGTAAGTATACCATCTCATATCCGCATACTGAAATCATTTCGGGAAAGTACTAGGAGATCATACATAACCAAGAGCTAAGGAAGAGAGTTTTGTAAATAAAACACCTAAGATAATTTATAGAATCGAAGATAAAATTGAAGAGATTAAAATTAGAATATCTCCTACATTATTGTGTTCTCCTAGTACTTTTTTTCAAAAGCTGATATAAAATGCAACAGTCCGGAGATTCATGCGCGATAGCTTTCAACAATTATTTTACATGAATGACATTTGTGTCCTAGTACTTTTCCGAAATCATTTTTTAGTACACGGATAACAGATGCTAGGAATTCATAAAGGAACCACATGGAGCTAAAATAATTACACACAACCAGGCTTGTTTAAACGAACCCGTGTGGACGCAAGTGCATCTCAAGCGACCAGAACTAAGCCAATTCTGTAGCTTTCAAAACATCTTATAACATTTGTTGATGATATTACCCAGAGATAGTACGGTTTTGGGACACAGTACAGGTTAAATTTTCCAGTAACTGAAGTATGATACTGCTTAAAATATGCATTGTCAAATATTCTATTTATACTAATAAAAATGGACACTGGCAGAAGTATGTGCGAGTTTCTGTAATATTTAGCACTGGCTAGTACCTATGTTTTGCATTCTTTTTTGGTTCTGTGGGAACATTATTACCGATATTTCAACTATTACATCCAGTCGCAGACATTTTCTAAAACAACACAGATACTAAGATTTTCTTAAAAAGGAAAGGAAAATAAAGAGTATATTCAAAACTATTTTTTTCCTTCTCTCTCTATGCAAAAAATAAAATCACTTTTCCTAAATTAAGATATACTAAATAATATGCCCAGTCTAACTTGCTATAAAATTATACCTATGTATTGTAAGTTATGTGATAAATGGCCAGACAGCCAATTGCAGGATCGCTGTGGTATTATATGCGACTTTCGCTACTTGCCACCACTTCAGGTAAATTATATATTGCAAGATTAAAAAACTCAATACAATTTTACGAGCTGGAATGTTCAATCCGGATCAAAGGACCAAAATATACGTGCAGCAAGCTAGATCTGTCTTTTTATCTAAATTGTAATAGCGTGAAACGCTGGTTGTTGAGTCAAAACTTTCCAAACCTAAAAAAAAGATAAATAAGGAGACTAGAAGTCCCTTACATCCTAGAATTTTCATTATTAAAGTAGATATTTAAATGATACTATACGTAAAATATTGGCATAATTCAATTCACTGTAGTTACTGTTCCACCGCTGTACTGTAAAGAACTGCACTGAACTTGATTTGCTCTCTCTAACGAACTGCTTGGGGCCGTTTCTCGTATAATTAAATATTTGAAACGAAGGGAGCTTTTGTAGCATTGGGTTTCCTTTATCTTCAGTTGTCTCCAGGGAGTCGGGATTCTGTTTTACACTAGCCTTTTAAAACGGATAAATTCTAGAGCTAACGGTATTATATTACAACCAATAAAATGTTTCAACTTACTATCGATAATTTGCTCTAAATGCCAATTAATATATTTAACTATTTTCCATACCAGTCTCTCATAAAAAAAACTAATACTTAACCCTCCTGCGGTAGTCGGGTACCAAGATGCACAATCACGAGGAAACGTCAACCAAAAAAACCGAGCCCCACTACCATAGATTAAGGATTATAGCAGTATATCTATGCGCACTACACATACGTATAGGTATTGTTATATTTACAACAAGAAAATTATTCATTTCAATTCAAACCTTAAAGCGTCATTAAAAGGGTACAAAATCATAAGCACGCGCACACTACTATTTCATTCATTCATCATTCATCATCAGCTCATTGAACGTCCCCACCGAGGGGCACGAGCCTACCCGTATAGGGTGATTAGGCCTTAGTCGTCCACGCGGGCCCAGTGCGGATTGGATGACTTCACGCACAACCTTTTAATTATTCGCAGGCGTGCGTGAAGGTTTTCTCACGATGTTTTCCTCACCGTAAGAGCGTCGGATAACTACATATAATTTCGACAATTCGAAAAACACATTGGTACGTGGCGCGATTTGAACCTCAGCCCTCCCGATAAGAGGGCAACAGTCCACACCATTGAGCCACCGACGCTCGAATGAAAATTCTGCCCGACAAACGCGATAGGCAGAACGTTGGCCCAGAATGTGCCATTGTCACTTTGAGGGAGTATTGTTTAACTAAGGCCAGCCTCGATAGATGGCTAGAACGATAAAATTACAATAACAGATGGGTGACTGAATTTTACTGTATGTCTCTCGTGCTTCGGAAGGCACTTAATCGTTAACATTCAACAATCGGCATTGCGCCCGCGTGTTGGTGACGTCCCAATTTCCCCAAAGCTGTGCTGTGGGGAGGTCAGTCTCCCTCAGTGCCGACTTTAAAGGATGGTGCATATGATAATTTGCCAAAAAATAGTGCCAAACACACTGAAATAGTTTTCAAAATAGTTTATTATTGTAATAATATCATCATCTTTTGCAGCTGATTAGAGTTACTGCTGGAGCACGCTCCTGTGGCAAATCCCGTCGTTTACCACGCATATCGTGTATTAATTTTGAACCTGCTTTACTGATCACGTATCGATAGATATTCATTCGTTGTTCTGCAGGTGATTTCACCAAACAGACCTATTGCTCGCTGTGCCTTAATATTGTAAGTGCATGAAAATTCAAGAATTCAAACGTAGTTACTAATTCTAAGTAGAATAACTAAAAGTATGAAGTTTTCATACTTTTAGGTTAAGTTAGGCGGGGCAAGGGTGCTAAGAATCTCCGGCAGAGATCCGGCTACCAAAATAAACAACAACGGCAATTAAAACTGGCAACATATAACACGCGCACACTGAGGACTGACGAAAAACTATTGGAGCTGGAAACGGAGTTAGACAGGTTGCATTGGGACATAATAGGTTTGTGTGAAGTCCGAAGACAGGGGGAGGACACCACAATACTGCAATCCGGCAACCTGTTCTATTACCGTGAGGGCGACCAGCTATCCCAGGGTGGTGTCGGGTTTCTCGTCCATAAGTCTCTCATCAACAACATAGTGGGATCGAAAGTGTGTCAGCTAGGGTAGCGTACCTTGTATTAAGAATCACCGAGCGCTATGCGCTAAAGGTGATACAGGTTTACGCACCGACTTCATCCACTCCGACGATGAAGTGGAGGTTATGTATGATGATATTAGCAGAGCTATGCATACCTCCAAGACACACTTTACGGTCGTCATGGGAGACTTCAACGCAAGGCTGGGCATTCGGAATGATTGTGAGTTGAAAGTGGGGCAATATGGATTTGGGCATCGGAACCCCAGGGGACAGCGGCTGGCCGATTTCATGGAAAAAGAGGGACTCTTTATGATGAACTCTTTTTTCAAGAAGCCGCCGCAGAGGAAGTGGACTTGGTTGAGTCCCGATGGTTCCACACGAAATGAGATTGACTTCATCATGACCACCAGAAGACATATATTTAACGACGTCTCTGTGATCGCCAGGGTGAAAACCGGTAGCGATCACCGTATGGTAAGAGGCACGTTAAATATAATGTTCAACTGGAAGGTCTCGCCTGATGAAGTCTACGCTCCGACCTAACGTGATTCAAATCATAACCCCGAAGCTTTCAACTCGAACTGCAGAATCGCTTTGAATGCCTAGAGAGCTGCGTAACAGTGGACGATATAATAGCGGGCTAGTGGAAACTCTGCAACAGTTGGGTCTAAGTTTTGCAAGGGACAACGCAAATTAAGACCCAATAAACTATCTCAACAGACTCTCGATCTCATGGCGACAAGACGACAGATGAACTGCAGTCTTCAGACGATGCGTCACAATACCGGCAGCTCAATAGACGTATATCCAGCTCCTTGCGACGCGATGTTCGTCACTTTAATACAAAGTGTATTAAAGAGGCAATGAACGAACAGAGGTTCAAGGTGTTTGCGAGGAACATGTCTATTGGGCAAAGCCAGCTGACTAGTTGAAGACCAACGGGAAATGTAGTCTCATCCAAACCAGAGATTTTGAGGGAGATTGAGAAGTTTTACAGCGAGTTATATACCGCTACACAGATTCCCGCTTCAACTTAGCCGAAGACCCGAGAGCTAAGTTAACCCGACTATCTGAGGATATCCCGGAGTCACTTGAGCGAGATTAGGATGGCTCTGAAACACTAAGCGAAATAAGCCCGGAGAGACGGAATTACCGCAGCTTTTGAAAGCAGGTGGCACGCCAGTGCTTAAGACCCTTCAGAAGCTCTTTAATTCCGTGATCCGTGATGGTATGACGCCTAAAGTGTGGAGCAATGGCGTGGTGGTGCTCTTCTTCAAAAAAGGCGACAAAACCTTGTTGAAGAATTATAGACCCATCACGCTATTGAGTCACATTTACAAGTTTTCTAGAGTCATCACGAACCGTCTCGCGTAGGTTTGACGATTTCCAGCCTCCCGAACAAGCCGGGTTCCGCAAAGGCTTCAGCACCATAGACCACATACATACGCTGCGGCAGGTTATACAGAAGACGGAGAGTATAATCGGCCATTATGCTTGGCGTTTGTGGACTATGAGAAAGCCTTGATTCGATCGAGACTTGGGCTATGCTTCAAGCCCTCCAACGGTGCCATATGATTCGCTATATCGAAGTATTGAGAGTTTGTACGAGAGCGCCACTATGTCAGTCCGAGTACATGAAGAGCTTACACAACCTATCCAATTGCACCGAGGAGTGAGACAGGGAGACGTTATATCTCCGAAACTGTTCACAGCTGCATTGGAAGATATGTTTAAGCTGCTCGATTGGAAAGGACTTGGCATCAACGTCAATGGCGAGTACATCACTCATCTTCGATTTGCCGATGATATAGTAATCATGGCAGAATCCATGGAGGATTTAGGTACTATGCTCAATACCCTTAACAGAGCTTCGCAACAGGTGGGTCTTAAAATGAACATGGACAAGACGAAAGTCATGTCTAATATCCGTTGTGCCCATACCAATATCAGTTGGAAGTTCTGAACTCGAAGTTGTAGACGAATATGTGTACCTGGGACAAGTAGTTCAAATGGGTAGGTCCAACTTCGAGCAGGAGGTTTCGCGTCGAATCCAATTAGGATGGGCAGCGTTCGGGAAGTTAAGGGAGATCTTTTCGTCCAAAATACCTCAGTGTCTGAAGACGAAAGTCTTGACCAGTGTGTGTTGCCGGTTATTACATACGGAAGTGAAACGTGGTCGCTTACTAAGGGCCTCTTAAATAGGCTTAAAGTTGCTCAACGTGCTATGGAAAGGCTATGTTAGGTGTTTCCCTACGCGATAAGATCCGGACACGGATATCCGTAGGGAACTAGAGTGACGACATAGCCACAGGATGAAGCAAGTTGAAGTGGCAGTGGGCAGGACATAGTGCGTAGAACCGATGGCCGATGGGGTGGAAAGGTTCTCGTGGCGTCCGCGTAACGGAAAACGAAGCGTAGGCCGACCCCCAACCAGATGGTGATGATCTGGTTAAGGTGGCAGGTAGCAGATGGATGTCAACTGCAAGGGATCGGTTCGCGTGAAATCATTAGGGGAGGCCTTCGTTCAGCAGGGACTTTCTAGGTTGTATTGATGATGATGATGAAGTTTTCTAACTAACTAGAAGTATGCAGTATTCTAGTCAGTAAGTACAATGACGTCACAAATAGTATTACAAAAAATGTAACCCCCATTTATGAATATTCACCTGTAGCGTATGCGAACAATCCAAACGATCAATCAAACGTTTTGAGTAATCGCCCGGGAGATATGACAGACGCACAAAAAACTGGATAAAACCGACGCGTCATACAAATTTAGGTTGCGAACACTATATTTCCGCGCACGGTCGCCCGGACCGCGTTGTAAAGGGTTAAAAATCACTCCGCATAAATCTGTGCGTTATCTGCCTAAATGACCCGAGGCGACGTTGCAGGGTTAAGCGATAATACGTCAAATGTAGTTTTTCACTGTCGGCGATAGATGGCGTTATTAATCAACGAGCTAACAATGGTCTGAGTCTGCTTATAGCTTTATCGTGTGTGAATTAAATTTGGATATCGGATAAGGGAGAATTAATATGTCACTTAACCTATTGAAAAGTTATGTTGCAGCTATTTTAAATTATTTGTTCGTAAAATGATCACATTTTCATCACAAGTGCCTTTTATCCAGCCAGTCAAATAGTTCCATAATTAAATGTGCTTTTTACTAAGTTTTAAGGCTTTTCTTTGTTTTAATTATCTAAAAAGTGGGGAAACTTATTTGTTTAGGACTTATTAAATTACTGCATACTTAATAAAAACGTTAGGTACCTTTAATGTAATGAAAATTGATGTTATTAACTAATTGAATATAAAATACGATGGATAGGAAATTTTTAACTGTATAGTCTTTTGTATTATCTATATTTTATATGACCTTTTCCACATAATGTATCATCATCATCAGCTCATTAAACGTCCCCACCGAGGGGCACGAGCCTACCCGTATAGGGTGATTAGGCCTTAGTCGTCCACGCGGGCCCAGTGCTGATTGGACGACTTCACACAACTTTGAATCTCTCCGCAGGCGTGCGCAGGTTACCTCGCGATGTTTTCCTTCACCGTAAGAACGTCGGATACCGTATATATAATTTTCGAAAATTCGAAAACACTTTGGTGTACGTGGCGGGATTCGAACCTCATTCCTCCTGATAGAGGGCCACAGTCCGCACCATTGAACCACCGACGCTCTAATAAATAATTTAAACGATATGTTTATAATAAATTGAATTGAAAAAAATAGTATACTTATATGAAAAACGTAAATGTATCGTAACGTGCGTTGATGGCCGAGAAGAATACAATAAAAATGTCAACACCATACTAGAATAGGTACAGTAAGTAAACCTTACCTACGAGTATAACCCATAGACCGCCAATAAATCTACTTAGATAATCAATAAACTAACTAATGCACAATCGAAGAAACGCCAGCCAAAAAATTTCCAAGCCCCATGACACATACGTATCTATAGATATTGTTATAATTACAACGTAAAAGTATTCATTTAAATTTTGACCTCAACGCGTCTTAGAAAGAGTGCCAATGATATTCTGTATATATAAAGGTAGATACGCCATCCGTACCTCAAAAACGAACCGCCGAAGAGAGTACAGTTTGTACTCTTTTGTTTATGTAAATGTGTTCGAAATTCGAAATATGTGCTGTCACTGCATCCGGAACACTTTTTTCGATTGTTTTGTGAGCATATCACGAATCCATACTTTTTTACATCATTGGAGAGTGCCAAATCAAAAGCACGAGCACACTTTTATGTCATAAGTTGGTCATAAGGACATGTAGCGAGCGACGTGATTTTGAATGGAAATTCTGACCAACTCTCACAATGGTGTTAGACTTCTGCCGCGGTCACTTTTTGAGTGAGATTATGCATCAAGTTAGTTTATTGTTTATCTAAGGCCAGACACAATAGATTTTCCATTGTGTCTGTTACGGGTTACACCACAGATTTCCCAATACAGGAGATGGAGCAAGCCGCGTTTAAAGTGCGACAATTGTAAGCTCAACGAGCATACACTGGCTACCAGTTTACGCTCTGTGAGACGAGTCAAGACGCACGAATATTAGAAGAAATTACCGTTTTTTTTCCAAAATGCCATCTTGTGCAATTGTAACATGCCATCATCGCAATGAATCAGTAAATTTACCAAGAAATATAATAACTTTTTACAGGTAAGAACCCAAAAGAAATTGCGACACTGGGACTGCATATAAACTTGGCGGCTTGTCCAGTCTAATGTATATTCTGATGTTTGTGGGTTACACATATCTACGAGGACAATCCTCCGAAAAAGCGTGGAGATTATGGCGAATCACTCAAACAGTAAAATAGACGCTAATTCTAGCAGTGAGCTTTCACGAATCGTCAGAAATTAATAATAAATAGCCAAATATGCTGATTTTCTTTGTTTTTATTCATAGTTTGAAATGAAATAAAAATGCTATGAAAAAATTATTTATTCAATTAAGTCTTTACAAGACACTTTTGAATCGTTAAATTAATAATCATTTTAAATTTGAATTGTTTTGAATTGAATTGGTTTGAATAAACCACCGGTTCGGAGAGTTCGGAGAGTGAAATGACGAATTATAAGGTTATTACAAAAAAAAAAACTTTGAAGGACAAAACAACACACAAACTTCAAGTAACATCACCTTATTTTATTCCTTGTACTTGCAATACCTTCAAACTACTCGCATCCTTGGAAAACCATTAGACAACTTATATAAAATTACGTTCATAAGTTTCTTTAACTAACCGGTTAAATTGAAAAGAAACGTATTACTAGAAATTGAACAACTACCTTGACTCTGTAAGTCCGCTCGAGCGTGTGAAATTTTCCAGCTACGTATTAGTAACACTGTTTCTTTAAGTTACCAACTTCGCAAACAGTTTCCTTGAAGAAATCCATGTCATTGGAAACTTGAAGAATGTGTTTACATGTTACTACGTAAGTTCTAATACGGATAAATAGAAAATGTTAGTGTTTATTTTTGGTTTTTTAACTTCGTAGTTTTTAAACTATTTTCGCATATATTTTTGAAGACGCGTTTACTTTGGGGAATCTTGTTTAAGATTGTTGTGGACACCTCAAAACCCGTAATGAAAAGAGTCGTGACGTCACAGTTCGACTTTCTGTTTTGATAAGTCCCTTTAAAATTCATGTGATTAAATGTATTGTTGCATAGTGCTAAGTTCAATATCATCAAAGCCTCATGATTGTATATTAGCTAATTCGTACAGATCCGTAGCGGTAAATTGACCGGCCTACTGCCTTTTAACTGCACCGGCCTATTGTATCTTCAACTGCCCTGCTGACCGTTAAAGCAGACAAGTTCTGTACTAAAAAATAGTCCTGGTATAAAGCGTGCGCCAGTGAAAGAGTTTTTGGGAATAACTTTCTCTACCTCATACTTAAACCACCTCAGTTCAGTTCAGAAGTCCTCGACAGTGCGTTTTTATCGTAATAACTTGCCACGAACGACAAAATTGTGGAATCAGTTGCTGCTGGAGATATTCCTGAGGGATACTACCTGGCGACCTTTTAAAAAAAGAGCGTATTCCCTGCTGAAAGGCCGGCAACGCATTTCAGTGCCCTCTGGTATTGCAAATGTACATGGGCGGCGGTGACATTTACCATCAGATGAGCCGTTTGCTCGTTTGCCTATTTTGTGTGATCCGATTCTGATGTTTGTTTAACGACTAAAACTCCCTAATAAATTCCTAACTTAGAATGAATAGTTTAGAAGTTGTTCCCTCACAATGCATGGTTTGTGCCAAAGAAAACTTTGTTTGGCCATATTGTGCGCTCGTACACGTCTTTGTGCATGGGTTTTGAAAGGAATGAAAAATGTTTCAGGGCGCGGCTACTGAACAATGTCTGTATGCCTTCCGCGATCACAATACGTGATTTTTTAAAATTAATTGCTCTCTTTAAAAATACTCGTATAATGTTTCCAGCTTGCTTTCAATATTTAAGGGTGCCATAACTGAATTTAAGAGCCATGATTTTTAACTTTAATCTTCCAATAACTAAAATATAATTTTTTATTAGTTTACTTCGTGTATCTTTTACTTATCCTAAAGTATCTCATCATCAGCTCATTTATACGTCCCCACCGAGCACGAGCCTACCCGTATAGGGTGTATAGTATTTTTTGTTTTTTCTTTGTCATCCACGCGAGCCCAGCAAAGGCTTAAAGTATCTTAAGTTATTTAGTAATTCAAATGAAATGAATAAATAAGTCAAAACACAATAAGTAAATAGTCCTGTCGGCGTACAGTCCAATTATGGAGCAGCCATCGTATAACTGTAGCAAAATCGTACCTTATGCCAGCATTTTAGATGAGGCAGACTTAAACACAGCCTGTGTTTAAGTCTGCCTCATCTAGACTATCCAAGTTTGAATAACCACCACTTTTTATCCAGCCTTTGTCTAAATTCTTCCTCATCGACTGTCTAACATATCGTCGAATCTTTCAAAAAGCACCAAAATAACCGTCGTGTACTGCAAGCCCCTTAATAGTTTTATCTCTGCGTTCAAGCTGCAATAAACTTGTGCTATTTATCGCACCCGCGGGGCCTATCCCGTGACGTCACGCACGCAACATCGCATTTTTACTGGGCCGTTGTAAAGTTGCGCCCCACTCATGAGTCATGTCGGGAATTCTAATCAAACATGTGTGTATGATTTTTTTTACTGTGATGCAAATTGGTAAGCGTCGATACGACCGGCGTATTTGAAACTTGCATAATAATAACGTTGCTAAAACAATAATGTTACAAATACATTAATGCTATAACTTTAAAAGAATAAATAATGATGTAAGAGTCTTCAATTGACGAGCCATTTGGTGTTGCGGTTGAGACGTCGACTGCATGTTCGATCCCCGGGCAGTACAAACACTTGTGTGCATGAACATATTTGTTTGTAATAGTCTGGTTGTTTGCTATGTATAATATATATGTATTTCCAAAAAAATGTATAAAAGTATGTTTATCCGCTGTTTAGTACCCATAATACAGGCTTCATGCTTAACTTGGGGCTAGATGGCGCTCGAAAACTCGGAACCCTTGGAACAGCAGACGTCACAACCAGATGGGTAAAAGTTGTTTTTGTATACATATGCTGTAAATTTTTAAAATGGAATAAAAATAGATCCCGAAAACTAAATAAACACAAGATACCAATGTATCTACAAGACAACACAATTATTGAATTTGTTGTCTTTGTGTTTGTATGTATAAATGTAGTTTTAGGTCTTTACTTCGTGCACTTAAAACTGTTATTATTGGGCCTGATGGATGCCCTAAATTTTAATTTTTAACTAAGATTTGGAATTAGTATCTCGATGGCAAAATGTATTTTAACTATATCTTACAATGAAAATAAATAAGTAGTCGATGAATTTCTTAGAAGTATCTAAGAAAGTATAACGGACTTGACAAATGAGACAAATCGTTTTCTAAATTGATCTTGCCGGCAATTCCAGATCTAAAGTGCATTTAGAAAACTTCGTGCTTTTTTATTTTATTGTTAGCGTCACAGCAACTTTATTGTTAGCTTTAAAGCATAATTTGAAACGCGAAATCAAGTTAAATAGACTTATTAATTATTAAAGTAATAGTCAGTGTAAAATACAAATGTACGAGCTTTTTAATAGCCCTCACATTTTAATAGTAAACTTTGAATTTACGTAATACCATTTAATGCAAGTAATCTCACGGAGTGTCGCCAAACAACGCCCACCCATCAAATTAAACGAGCCGTACAGAAGCGCGCAAAATCTTTTAAAGTACACGTTCCCAAACGCATTTTTAATTCGGCTCCATCCATTTTCGTAAATCGAACACGTCATCAATTAAATTACCCTATTGTGACGATCGGAACGTTATTTTACCAAAACTTTACCAATTCTACAATCATTGAAAATTCGAACTTACAATTACCAACTTAAAATGCTTTTCGTGTCGACGCTACATAGAGGGGAGATGGGGGCAAGTCGGCGCAGAACGAGGGGTCCGCCGAATTTTCTTGCAAGGGTACTTTACGGCGTCCCCAGGGGACCGAAGTGCAGCCGGGTACTGCATCGGTTCTTGTTTGTTTTACTATAGAGGATCATCATTTTGGCTCGGGGCTTAAATGGGATTGCGTATGTTAGAGCGGCCTTAATAACATGGCTGTTTAGTGTCGGCAATATTTATGAGACGGAAATAATAATTTATAGTAGTGCTCTATTCTGCTGGTGTTGTACGCTTTCAGTATGTAAATTCTGTGATAGGGCTATATTTTAGCCATATTTTCTGTGTAACATATTACATAAGTTATCATTTTAATATTAACTGAGAATTTTCAAAATTTATTGATTAATAGATAAACACCTTACCTTATTTTTTGCTGGATTGCGTGAGGATAGACGAGGTTCTACTGTTTTCCGGTGAGATGAGAAAATCTTGACCAATTCTAAACTTATAGCTATTGTTGTGTTGGCGATCCTGTACAGTAGTCAAGAAACATTTTATTACCTATTCGTCATCATGATTAGTTGACGAAAACATTCGTAGATAATACTTCTACAATTTTCCCATTGAGACATTCATACATCGCTTAATGTCAACCGGTCAATTTTATCCCATCTCTGGGGTCCGAGGGGATGGCTTATTGATGGCTTACTCAAAACCAAGTGACGATAAGTATTTTATTGCATTCTGATCGGATTTTTTTTATATAACAGGGGGCAAACGAGCATGCGGCTCACCCGATGGAAAGTGTCACCGCCGCCCATGGAGATTTGCATCAACTGAGGTCACAGGGATGCGTTGCCGGCCCTTTATATAAGAATACGTTCTCTTTTTGAAAGACGCCATGTCATATCGTTCCGGAAACGTTTCTGATAGTAACTGATTCCATAAGTTGATAGTACGTGGTAGAAAATGTCGAAAACCACCAAGTATCTAGATGGTGTGGGTGAAATTTGGAATTCTGCCTTGATGTGATAGTGTAATTCAGTCGCAGGAACAAGTCCAAATAACTCGTCGGAACACTCCCCATGATATATGCGATAAAGAATGCAGAGTGAAGCTACATCTCTACGCAGACCCAAAGGATCAAGCCGATCGGAAAGATCATGGTCATTGATAATTCTAGCCGCTCATTCTCTGAATGCGGTCAAGTGGAAGGAGCTGGTACTGGGGTGCCCCCGCCCACAGGTGAGAGCAATATTCCATGTGTGGCCGAACCTGCGACTTATAAAGTTGCAAGCGATAATGTGGCATGAAATAACGCCTCGGCCTGTTAAGCACACCAAGCCAACTTGGCCTTACTCTCCAAATGACCGCGAAACTGAACAATGCTAGAAATATCAACACCAAAACCGATACTAGCTGAGGGACTGAGAGGAGTGTTTAAAAATTTGAGCGAAACAGCAAAAGGTTCTTTTTTAGCTGTAAAAGCACAGACTTGTGTCTTTTTAGGGTTGAACTGCACTAAATTGTCTTGACCCCAATCAGAGACCTGATTAAGGGAAGTCTCGACAATTCGTTTCGACACTCTTCGACGCTTTCCTAGAAGAACAAGCACGGCCGGTATATAATGCATCTCCCGTACTATCATCTACATAGCAATGAATACCGCTTATTTGCAGCATATCATTGATATGCAGAAGAAATAGAGTTGAAGAAAGCACACAGCTTGCGGGACACCAGCGGAGGCAGAGCATGCACCGTCGACAATGACTTTAATATTCCGATCTGCTAAAAAGCTAGCGACCCAATTGCATAACTTCCCAGGAATCCCATAAGACGGAAGCTTCGCTACAAGTGCTTTATGCCAAACCCTATCGAAAGCTTTCGCTACGTCCAAGCTTACTGCGAGAGCCTCCCCCTTGCTCTCCAATGCCAAGCCCATCTATGTGTCTATATACCAGAAGATCCCCGCTGAGCGACCCTTTCGGAAACCGTACTGGCAATCGCTAAGAAGCTGCTGATCTTCAAAGTACCAGATGAAGCTACCGAAAAGAAGCTGACAATTGATTATAGACTCCATGACAGATACACTATGGGATAAATATGCTCTAAATAGGTAATTGTTAATGAATGGAGTCTTTTAAATTTATGGAGAAAACAAGACAACCACATTTGACGACCCATTTGGTGTAATGGTTGAGACGTCGGCCACTACACCAAGGGTCTCGGGTCCGATCCCTGGCCAGTACAAACATTTGTGTGTATGAACATGTCTGTTTGTATTGGTCTGGGTGTTTTTAATGTATAAGTTTATATTTAGAAAAAAAGTATATAAGTATGTTTATTCGTTGTTTAGTACCCATACTACAAGCTTCACGCATAACTTGGGGCTAGATGGTGCTGTGAGAATGTCAGTTAATATTTATTTATTTATAAAAAAACCCATTGCTGGGCCTTTCCGGACCGCATAGCTGTGAAGAGATTAGATGTAGATCACCACGCGGGTCGAATTCAACGTGGATGTTACCGATACGTAATTAAGATCAGAAACTAAATATTCGTATCACCACCACGGCGGTAGTTAAACGGCGAAGCCGTACTATTAACTGAAATGTAGAATGTCACCGGAGACATCATATGTTAGGTATCTTATACCCGGTATTTTCACAAGCTACAGTGCCCTTATCCCGAAACACAAAAGTGCACAGCACCTACCTAGACGACTTAGTATCGAGTCTGCCACCTAGTACAATATTATTTCTGATACGGGTACATATAATACAAGATTAATTTGTAAACTATGCTAGCGGCTGTTCTAAAAGATTGAGGTCTTACCCTGTTTTTTAGAATCACGTCTATCAATTTCAATCAAATATTCATTTGACTTCAAATTTATTCAAATAAATTAAGCAAATATTAGCACAATCATATCAAAGAGGTTGTTTAAATTAGTAAAATTATGACACAAGTTACAAATTACTTTCGTATTTATATATATCTATAAGTACTATGCATAAAAGCATTTATGCTGATGATGGTGATGGCTTCAAAGTCCACCCTACCGCGGCACCCGCCAACCTTGTGTGCTTGTTAAGTTACAACATTGCAGCCTTAATCACCTGGTTACAATCTTACGATGGTGCTGGCTGCTCGTAGGCGTAAATACCCACCAATCCGCATACAGCCAGGATTGGTGGGTGTTTACGCCTACGAGCAGCCGCGGTGCGGTGTGAAGTGCGGTTTATTGCAGCCCAATCTCCCCATTTCTCTGCTATGCGAGAAGGCATTACCCTGCAGTCTTCCGTTGATTGAGCTTCGGTGGCTCAATGGTGTGGACTGTCGCCCTTCTACCGAGAGGGCTGAGGTTCAAATCCATCACGTACAAATGTGTTTTCGAATTTTCTAAAAATATATGTACGTTATCCGACGCTCTTACGGTGAAGGAAAACATCGTGAGGAAACCTGAGAAAAGATTCAAAGTGTGTGAAGTCGTCTAACCCGCACTGGGCCCGCGTGGACGACTAAGGCTTAATCACCCTATACGGGTAGGCTCGTGCCTCTCGGTGGGGGCGATTAATGAGGTGATGATGGACTGTTGACGGATAATGATATACACATTGTTGAGGTAACAATTGCATAAACTTAACGTCCCAATCTTAACATGAGTGTTCATTCGTACGTTGTTATTCACCTCAGCCAATAAATCCGCTATACATCCAACGATATCGTCCGACAGAGTCACCTCGCAGCGACTATTAAGAACTACAGTACACAAACTTCTTCGACGCACTCTGCATTTGAATTACCTCGGGGAATACGTGAACAAAGATCTAGTACGCTTGAAATGACTTAAAATGGTTCTGATATTCATATTTCAAAGACTTCTATCCTTGAGTTTTGGCCTACCAAAATCTTTTTTCCGTAATCGGTTTATGGGACATGCAGTGATATAACTAGATACGTAGTTACTGGAATATATTTATGCGTACTTTTGTTATGAATTGAGGTACTTATACACAACTAGGTGACCCTACAAACTTTATTAAGCCTAACAATAGATTCTTTGATGTTTTTATATCTACCCAACTATTTGGGATACTAGGTCAGCTAAATTAAATAATAATAAAAAATTAAGTCAAGAATTATATTTTGTCAATAACAATAAAGTAAAGTTACTCAATTGTTTTGCCATCCCGGAACCTCTCCACTAACACTTAAAACATTATATCCATAAAGTTCAAGAGGTGCTCAAATCTTCGTACTTTAATGGATATTCTAAGTTAAAAGAAATAGCGTAATTGATTCAGATGTCTTCTACATTTACGCTTAGCAACACGGATGTGTGGATCCACACATCCGTGATGGATCAATGGATTGGTGGATACCAATCCATTTGATTTTAGATTGCAGGTGAATAATTGAATGGAGTTATAAAACTTCAGTGTAAGTATTGCAGAGTATGTCTTATTTCCCAAAAATCTAGCTTTAAAACTGACCACATCCAGTGAAACCGTGTTCTTGGAATACAAAAGCAACAGAACCTCATATTTGTAACCCTTACTTCTGTTATCTAATTTCGACGGTTTGTTACATTAGAAATTCTTCATACGTTTTGAACAGTTTGTAACTAAAATTTTGTATGCATTCGTTAGCACGGAGTAAATTCAGTTTGTAATTTAACATGGGTTATAGGATTCTATTTATAGAGTCGTTAGGGACTGTAAGTTCGTGAGCAATATGTGCTTATTGAGAAATTGCTGTTGAGAAATTTCAGGCGCTTTCACCTTAAGTTGCGAATGCTAACATAGTGCATCGAACTTTATTGTTATAGAAAAGTAAATGCCCAGACATTCATAATAGATGAGTAAGTTTTTAACGATATCGATAAAGGAGCAAGAAACATGGTCGAAAATTCAATATTAATTGAATGATTTAAATACGACCTTGCCATCGTTAAATACATAAATAAGTTTTTAACACTGTCAATAAAATACCAAGAAATAATAAGAAATTCAAAATTATTTGGAAAATTTATAGGTGTAAGAAAATTTTTAATAATGTAATATTTTGTGAAACTTAAATGTTCTTAAGTACCTACCTAATTAAGGTAACGAAAGAGCAAAAAACTATATCCAACTAAAGTATCCCTTGTATTTTCTAATAAAATTCCCCTATTCCGTTTTACTGTGCCAATTTTATACAAAAAAAAATAGCGACATTAATTCGCCGGGGCATTGTTGAGGACCCTTTAACGATTTCTGGGACCATTAAACAGAAGGGTGAAATGTATAGGGAGTTGACTAATCAAGTGTAAATGTCTGATGCGTTTATTTGTGCCGTGGAACATTATTAGTTAATAACTTTATGCAATGTTGCTATTTTAGTTCACCATAACCATTTCACAAGAACGCCAATCCATATTTTAATGTAGGTACTTATAAGAAATCAAACTTATTACAAAATTAGAAATTTAATAGAGTATTTCATGGGCTGGCGTAACACTGATCATTTGATGACCGGCATCACGAAAGGACGATCCTTTAATGTTATAACAAAAAGATATCTTATCAAAATCACAACAATTTCGTTTATTTCAGGTAATGGTCTTTAAAAGATAGTAAAGTCCAGATTAGTCTAGAATTAGTAAAATTTACAGACACGTTATAAATCATCATGATCATCAGCATCAGTAATGGGTGATTAGACCTTAGTCGTCCACGCGGGCCCAGTGCGGATTGGCCGCCTTCACGCACAACCTTTGAATCTTCGTAGGCGTGCGCAGGTTTCCTCACGATCATTTCCTTCACCGTAAGAGCGTCGGATAAACGTAAATATAATTTCGAAAATACATTGGTACCTACGTGGCGTGATTTGAACCTGCACCCTCGATATCACAAAAAGTCCAATAATTCACAATAAGTCTCTTAAATCAATTTATAAAAGTAATCAAATCAAAGAAATACGCTTACAAAATGCCAGATTTATTTTCAGCTCCATTTAGGTACTCATCCAGTTCATAAAGCATCCACACAGTATTTTCGTGCAAAAAATGTATTACCAAAACAAACGTTAGAATAGCGAGATGAAAATGCAAGCAATTACTTAAAAACGCAAGGCATTCAAGTTGAATGCAAATATAAACGAAGCAAGTCCCGCGGGATCGCCGGATTCAAATTATAAAGAGTTAAAGAATATCCTCGGGGATCCTCGGTATGGGATCCGAGCTGTGTTTATGAAAACGTATGTTTAGAATTTTCTTAATCATGTTAAACTATGTAACCAGAAGAAAATCTCGAAAGAGGGTTTCATTGTTTCCTTTAAGATAAAGGTTTTTCGATCATGTTTACGTTAATTAATAAAAAACCCGACTGGTTAAAATAAAAATAATAATCTTTATTGAAACCAAAGTACATGTTCTCAAGTAACAGTAAACGTTAACACCTGCAATAGTTAAAGACTCTGTCGCAGATGCTAGCACCCACCTCACAATAAACTGGTATTTCAGATGAGCTTATAAATATATATTTTTTTATGTTATAAGTGTACAGGACGGTCTGGACGCTCACCTGATGGAGTGCCTGACCATGACCAACAACTGATAGACAGTTATTATCCTCCATCAATATCGCACTGCGCCCGTCACCCGAGACAACAGATATAAGGTCTCTTATACCGGTAATTTCACTAGCTACAGTGCCTCATCCCGAAACACAAAAGCGCATAACACTCATGTTTCACGCGATGATATCTGGCACTGCGGTGGTACCTACCTAGACGACTCAGTATCGAGTCTATCACCTAGTAAATCCACATACACCTAATTTATCCACTGATATTTACATAGCGCCATCTGGCCCCAAGTTAAGCGTGAAGCCTGTGTTATAGTACTAAACAACGGATAAACATAATTATACACATTTTTTTGAAAAACATACTTATATACATAGAAAACACTCAGACCATTACAAACAGACATGTTCATGCAGACAAATGTTTGTACTGCCCGGGGATCTAACCCGGAACCTTTGGTATTTATATAATAATACTTCTTTTCAAGTAGCTTACTATACAAAAACAAAAGTATTTCTATATGCATTTATATATACATATGCAAGTATGAAAGAATATATGTGTGTATGATAGTAGTGGTATGATAGTTTAAGTGTGCGGACGTGTTATGTGTGTGTCTGCAAGTGTGTTGCCAGAACACAGATTTTACTTTATTAAAGCTTCGACTCTATCATAGTGAAGAGCTTAGGAGATATTGTTTAAGATATTGTTGCATTTGTATAGAGGCATAGTGATATATATATAACTCTTAAACATTGAACATAGCTCCTCTAAACGAACAAACACAATAAATTCCAACATTAGCCCTGTAAGAAAGTGTAAGCGCGACTAATGACCCGTGCGAACGGGAACTTTTAAATTAGTACCGAATCGTGGGGATATCGCGTGGAAAATTGACTCTCTCCGCGGGGTAAAAATGCGGTCTACCTCGTTAACTTGGCGCGAGCCATTGTTTTTTTATATTAATTCCAAAATGCATGAATCGGATGAGTCAAAGATATGCGGAATCGGTTGCAATGATTTATTTCCTGTGTCAACTCATCATCAGCGACGTCCTATTGCAGGGACAAGATCTACCCAGCATGATGTGTCATTTCTACGCAAACCGAACCCTAGCATTCGACATCCATCTACGCTCTCCTATGGACCCTTTGGGGTGTGCCTGGCCATGATAGATGCAGTGTTGACGTAAATTAATAACAGTAAGAAGCAAGGGCTTCAGGTTAGGCGCCAGAAGGGGGTCACAGTAGTAATCAAGTAAAGAACTTACAAGGTATTTTGTTAATGTACGTTAGTATAGTACTTATAAATCAGGGGTGTCATGACCCCCATGACCTCTCCCTGGATCCGCCGTTGGTAAAAGAAGTCATTATTTTCCGACAACACTGCTCTGCGCCAGTCACCAGAGACGACAAATGTTAAGTCTCTAATACCCGGTAGTTTTACTACGGTGGTGGTGGTACCTACCTAGACGATTAATTTTATAAATAATATCCACTGACATTCACACAACGCCATCTAGCCCCAAGTTGAGCGTGAAGCCTGTATTATGGATACTAAACAACGGATAAACATATATATTTTTTGTAAATACATACATATTATACATAGAAAACACCCAGACCATCACAAACACACATGTTCATGCACAAAAATGTTTGTACTGCCCGGGGATCGAGCCCGGTACCCTTGGTGTAGCAGCCGACGTCTCAACCGCTACACTAAATGGGTCGTCAAGATTTTTTTTTTGACAAACATACTCCATCTGTGATGACTAACGCAAAATGCATTTACTAAAACCAATATTGAATTGCATTTCTAACGATAACACGGTCATGATGCCCCCTCATTGGGTCACTTCGCAACCCCGCCCTGTTAAAGGTGTTGTAAAAAATAATTGTTTCCGTTCCAAGGGAGTTTCGGGTATCGAATTATTTGCTCAATAACATTTAATTGCTTACATTCAATACGGTTCAAACACGCGAAGTTTTGATAGCTTTATTTTAATGCCAGTTTTAGATAATGGATATGTTTTGTTAGGGTTACAATTGTATGATCAGTTTAAAAAGCGATGGTAAAATAATAATAATAATAGTCTTTATTTTCTAACAACAAACAAACATTGCATTAGCATCTATTACAGTTTAAATACTTCCACATATTGTTTGTGCGAGGCTGAGACTAAGCTAGGCAATACGAGTTACCTGTTACATAGGTCACCAGGCCTCAACTCTTCAAATCAGTGTGTGTGTGCGTGTGTGTGTGTGTGTGTGTGTGCGTGTGCGTGTGCGTGTGCGTGTGCGTGTATGTGTTGGTTGACATAAAGTCAACAAAAACTGAACACAAATTGTAATTCTTATTAATTTTACTTAAGTGACGGTATTGAGATTTAATTGCGATTGATTGTATGATCAAGACCTAATACAATAATTTCTTATTCGTAACAGGCTTCAGAGCGGATTTTGCAAGGATAATCAATTAATTTATCATCATCTCAGCTCATTATACGTCCTTTCTGAGGGCACGAGCTTACCGTAAAGGGTGTATAGGCCTTAGTCGTCTACGCGGGCACAGTGCATAAAGGATGACTTTACGCACAACTTGTACTAGTAGCCACACCATGGAACAATCTGACTCGTGTGGAAAGATATCGGATAAAAAATATGCTATTTATCCATAGCTAATTCCATTGTTGAAATCCTGCCACATACCACTGTATTTTAGAATTTTCAAAGTTATATGTACATTATCCGATGCTCTTACGCTGAAGGAAAAATCGTGAGGAAACCTTTGTATGCCTGCGAACAGATTCAAATGTTGTGCGTAAAGTCGGCCAATCCGCACTGGGCCCGCATAGACGACTAAGGCCTTTACGGGTAGGTCGTGCCCCGAGTGCCCGAGGGCACGAGAACAGATTTCCCAATACAGGAGATGGCAAGCCGCGTTTAAAGTGCGAAAAATGTAAGCTCAACGAGCATACACTGGCTGGCAGTTTACGCTCTGTGAGAGTCAAGACGCACGAATATTAGAAGAAATTATCGTTTTTTCCAAAATGCCATCCTGTGCAATTGTAACATGCCATCATCGCAATGAATCAATAAATATACCAAGAAATATAATAACTTTTCACAGCTAAGAACCGAAAAGAAATTGCGACACTGGGACTGCCTATAAACTTGGTGGCTTGTCCAGTCTAATTGTATATTCGGATGTCTGTGGGCACGAGCCTACCCGTATCCTACCCCACCGAGGTGGGATGTTATAATGAGCTGATGATGATGACCTATAAATAAAAATACTCATACAAAAACTATTTCAAGTGAAATATACTTCAGTATATATTATAATACTCTTTGCGACTCTTTATTATAGAATATTTATCTAAGTGACAAC
The DNA here is from genome assembly GCA_019425675.1 of Leucinodes orbonalis. Classification (NCBI taxonomy): domain Eukaryota; kingdom Metazoa; phylum Arthropoda; class Insecta; order Lepidoptera; family Crambidae; genus Leucinodes; species Leucinodes orbonalis. The sequence goes on from PQWD01012423.1 coordinate 144,669, forward strand.
GTCATATTTCATATGACAAAATTGAACAGTGACTCCGACATTAATAATAATATTTTTACAATATTCCGGTAAATGGCGAGCTATGCATACCCATACGCTCCCCAGTTCCCTCCAATACGCCCCCCAGAAGTGGAGTACCAAGACCATGGAGATGGATTCGAGGAGTACTATGGCTTAAGGCCTTTGCCAGAGGAGGGGGAAGATGCAAGGTATAGTCCTTTGTTATACTTATATCCTAGCCATGGACGTATTAAATATATTTTTTATACATCTGTGATCCCAGCCCTATCAAATCAATATGTATAATAAAATGTGTAACTTTCAGTACAGGTACATTCAAATCATTAAAATGTGAAATGTGGCCCGCCTATGAAATCTTGAATTTTTAAATAATTTCATATTTTATTCAGCTCGTGGCTATTACATATTTCAATTTTTTGCAATACCTCATTCACGAAAATCAATTATTGATATTGCCCAAAAAAAAATTGGAGAAGACAATGAGAAAATAACTGTTTTCTTGTTATTTAGTTTCTTTGTGTGTATTTTTTCATTAAATGAATGTGCAAAAATTATCACTTCTTATTTATATTCAATATTTTAATATAGACGCAGCCGATCGTCGCATCGTAAAAGGAGAGTAGACAAGCGCTCAAGAAGCGGCAGTGTAACCAGAACGCTCTCGAAATCGCGCTCCCGTAGCCGTAGTCGCTCGCGTAGCCGCAGCCGCAGCTCGAAGCCGTAGCCGCAGCCGAAGCCGTAGCCGCAGTCGTAGCCGAAGTAGCAGCCACTCGAGCTGTCGCCAACGAGACCGGAATTATAGGGAACCTGGATTCTTGGATGCATTCAGAGTGCTTTATTTGACACGTTAGTTTTTCTCTGCACATGTATATCTGTTGATGGCTTTCCTCTGAGACTCTAAACCTATATAAGTCTCACCATCTCATCATCTCATTTTCACTCGAATAAATTCACTTACATTCGTATCAACATCACCTACCTATGTAAAAATAAACTGATGACTTGGAAAAAAACAACATATCATTTCTTGATAATACACAAGAAAAATATAAATATGGAAATGTATTTTTTAAACAGAAGCCTTGAAGAGCACTATAATTAATTTTACACATACTATCTGAATACGTATACGAAGTTTTTTAACTATACCTGGCGAATGCCATCAAAGCCAACTGTGTACCTCAACCCATTTAAATTTAAAATTAGTCGTAAACATTTAAAATCATCTGTAGTTTGCGCTGCAATATCTAAAATTATGTTTTTACGGTAATGCACTTTAATGTTTAAAGTTTTAACGTTCACGTCAAGATTATACCTCGTTATTTTTAATTACCTGTAGTGAGAATTTTCTAGTTTCAAAAAGCGCAAACAGTTTGAGAGTCGCTGACCGCCTCGGTGCTTGATTCGACTCCTCTACCTTGCATTCAAGCCTAATTTAAACTTTGAAGGCTCTCAAACTTTAAAACGAACAGTTAACCCTCTTTTATTGTCAGCGTTTAATTTGGTAACTTTTTTAACTTGGCTCCCGGGTCGAATCTCAAGTCGGGAGACTGCGTTTAGATTTGCAGAAGCTGTAATATAGACAACTGGGAAACAAATGGCAGCAGAAATCTACGTTCACCAATATAACCACTTATGATGATTATGTTAAGGAATAATATTTTTTATATTTTCCGATGCTTAGGGAAAAATATAATTTATTACGAAAATTGAGAAGTTGAGAACTGTAAGTGTAGTTTAAAGATGTTAAGTCTCAGTTTTCCGTAATGTTACTTTTTTTCTCACCTTTCAGCTACACCCAACATATAGACACAGCTATAACAAAATGATAATAAATTGTTCACTCTCAATTGAAATCATCATGGTTTCCCAAAAATGTTACGATCTCAAACTTCTAGGGCTTGTTAACAGAAAGCAGTAAAAAACCGAACAGTAATTTCTTATTACAATGATTATCGGTAAAGGTTTATTCTGCATTGAGTTCGGAACTTGACAGGATGTTTTACTGTCTGGCAACTTATTTAGACCCCCAAAGTCTTGGCACCGTGACTTTGCCCTTACCCAACACAAAAAGTATTGAAGAATATAAATCTTTCAACAGCCAGCAAACACAAGAAGAGCACAACAAAATACCTAGCGACGAAGAAGCGGCAGGATCGCATACAGGAGTTGCTCAAAAGCGACGGCTTGGGCTCCAAGAGATGGTTATTCTACCCTCGGCCCAATAATCCTTGGCAAACGCGCAGCGACCCTGGTGAAATGGCACCTACTAGGGAGAATAGCGATCAGCGCGTCAAAGTCGACGGAGAGTTCCTGAGGAAGTACAAAAGACGAAGCAAGGTGGACGATGATGCGCCAATTGCAAAATTGAAGAGGTGGGAACTGATTTTTTATAAGAAGCTAGGGTTTATACAGGCTGTTTGAAGTTTAGTTGATAGTCATTGTTTATACGGTACAATTGTATTATTTTTGACACAATAATAATGCCTTGGTTTTTTGAGAAAAAATCCTGTTGTTTTAATAAAATCCATGCAGGTTTGGGAATTATAGAAAGAAAAAGAGGTTTCCAATTTAAAACCTGTCCCGTTACCTTCATTGCCATCTTCATTCTCATATGCTAAAATTAGTAAAAAAATATCAATACTTCAAGGGCTGTTTTTCAAGCCTGAATAATTATAACGTTCCACCGACCATAAGCCATGATTATTTCTCCCTCTACAACCTATTGCAGTCCACTTGTGGACAAAGGTCTCACCGATTTTGTGCTAGTTATCCCGGTCCTCCACTCTCCACATCCAGCTTCTACCAGTCGCAAGTCTTCGATTCATCGGGCCAGAGGGTATCTTGGTCTTGCCAAGACCAAGAAAGTTCTTCACCTTAAAACTAGAAACGAGCTCCAGCGACCATCGGTTCTGCGACTACCTGATCGGCCCACTGCCAATTTTACTTGCTGACCCGGCGAAATGTGTCGGTAAGTTTAGTTCTCTTAAGGATATTAGATTTTTGAATTAATCCCTAAGAGGAACAGCACGATCCTCTGCCCTTTGAGTGACTTTGAACTTGTGGACCAATCGCGCAGTAAGTTGTCATGTCGAGCTGCGTTTGTTAGTACGGGTAGAAATAATTGTTCAAATACTTTTGGCATTGTGTAAAGACCTGATTTAATTTATCGAATGATACCCAGACCAATGGAATCCTCCTACTAGCTTGGACTCTCGAAGTTGCATGATATGGCTGTAGGTACTCATAATAATTTATTCATTTATCAAACCTTAGGTATTATATACCTGCCATGTGTAGTGTAGACGTTTTATTAAGTGGTGGACCCAATACCACCGCAGTACCAGATATCGTCTCGTGAAACACAAGTGTTTTGCATTTCTGTGTTTCGAGATGAGGGCACTGTAGCTAGTAAAACAAATTACAAATTGTCTCGGGTGACGGGCGCAGAGCAGTGTTGACGGAAAAAAATACTACCTACTGTAATAAATTTCCTTCAGAATTGCTACTGTCATTGTCAGATGCATTACCAAGTGAGCGCACTGACCGTCATGTTCACTTATAACATAAAAATTGTATTTCTGTATTGACCATTAGGTATACAAATATAATAAGTTTCTAGGTATGCTCTTCATTTAAAATGTTCTCAAGTCGATTCTGTTATAAAAGTAAATTTAGAAATTTCATGAATCTAAATCCGATGTCAAGTTACGTTATCGGGATCTCGAACTTTACAATACGAATAAATCATTGTGCTAATAATTATCAGCGAGATTTACGACACTTTCTGAGTTACTATCGAATTGAATCGAAAAGAAAAAAGCGCGATTGACTTACCGATTCAAAAGAAAGAACAATTAAAAAGTAAGATAAATTGGGAATCGATGAATGTTTAATGGTTCCCTCCATTAGAGGGTTTTGAGTTTCTACAGTACTTTTTTCAAAGGAAAAATTTTAACTCCCCTTGAAAGTTTGTGGAAATTTGCAGATTTCAATGTTTCTGAAGTGGCATCTTTTATCTTAATAGTAGTTTTGTTGTCTTCACTGACGCATCAAATATTTTTCTTAAATTTGACTCGAAACCAATTTAATGGATCCAATTACACATTTAAGACTAAAGTTTCCTCGGTGACTGCAAAGTTTCTGTAACGTCGACAGAAATTAATAATCTTGTTATATACTAGTTTTAGAGCGTCGGTGGCTCAATGGTGTGGACTGTCGCCTTCCTACCGGGAGGGCTGAGGTTCAAATCCCGACACGTACCAATGTGTTTTCGAATTTTCGAAAATATATGTACGTTATCCGACGCTCTAACGGTGAAGGAAAACATCGTGAGGAAACCTTCATGCACGCCTGCGAAGAGATTCAAAGGTTGTTTGTGAAGTCGTCCAATCCGCACTGGGCCCGCGTGGACGACTAAGGCCTAATCACCCTATACGGGTAGGCTCGTGCCCCTCGGTGGGGACGTTTAATGAGCTGATGATGATGATACTAGTTTTTAAATATTTTTGCATTTATATTTTTAAAAATAGAAGTTTGCTCTTCTGATGGTAAATTATACGCCTGTACATGATAATCTGTGTTAAAGGAATCCGATATCCTTATTTTTTAAGACGTCACTTCGTTTTTTATTCTACAGAAGTTCAAAAAGTCATCAAGTTCAAGAAACATCTTATACTTTTCAGACAATCAGGCCATTATCTGATTAAACTACATTTAGTTTGCTGTCTTAACCAAAATGGGAAAAATCGTATTAAATGACTTCCCTGCGGGTTTTGAACCCACGGCTGCTGAGGCACATTCGAACTAAGTGGAAAGCTGTGCCCACGGAGGGCAGTTCTATTAAATAAATTTGAAAAATAGGCAAATATGTTCTTCCATGTGCATTTTATATCCATGTCTCAGCGATGCAGAATACAGTTCTTTAACTTTGCTTTGAGCGAAGCGGTCTATTCTTAACTCACTTTTTGATATTCCGCAACTTGCAGCTCATTTTGATTTCCTAGTACTTTTGTGAGCCGACCGGTTCTACTAATTGCTTTTAGTTGCAACTTTTAACATTATATGGTTAAAGTTAGTCATCGCTATAGTTTTTTGACTATTATGTGTGAACGCTTTAAGATACGTAAACTTAGACGATTAAAATTTACAATCAATTTCAAACGTAGGTCAACACATTCACCTATCATCCTTAAAAAAGCGTATTCTCATTAAACGTGGCTGCAATAGATTTCTGTGATGTCATTTTTATCTTTTCTAATGTAAATGTTTATGGAACAATTTCCACTAACAAAGCTCGTTTGCTTTCCATTTTCATTAAAGAGAAAACCAATTGAACACTTCAAAAACATGCTGATCACAATAATTCTGACAATGCAGAGATCCCGAATTCCCTTGACAATATAAACCAATGTAATAAAAAAGCCGTAACTATGTTAAATGATGTAAATCAAAATACTTTATACCATTCCCTCGTAATTTAAAGCCAGGCCGGGTGTTATTCAAAGCCCTCCGATTTCTCGATACACTTCACGAGTTCCCCGCACCGGTGCATGCTTTTTAATCTGCATGACGGAAAAACCGACTGGATTTTTCACGTGAAATACAAGTATTAGTAAAAATAAACTTACTCCAACGTTACAGTTCGGCTTCAAAGCGAGCTCGCTTTAAAAAAACATTTAAATCGCACTAATTAACTCAAAATATGAACTGTCAACGCTAACCTACTTAGCGGGTTGAAATTCAGACTCGGTTAGTTATAGTATCAAGATATTACAAACTAAACTTTAGTATGCGAGTTATAGTGTTGAATATTGTGAATTCAATGAGTGCTGTATTTAAAAACGTTTAACTTGAAATATGAAAGTGTATAAAATATTTTCAGAGCAGTAAGACGCTGCAAGTTGTTGAAAAATACTTGAGTTCAGCTTTTACATAGACCTTTTTATATGACATAGTAAATGTGACGTATGTGTTACAACCTGCTCAAAATGACATACGAAGTGATGTAGAAAACAAATGTCGATACAGTGAAGATCATGCGAAGAAATGAATCCTATGCAAAATGCACATACTAATTTCCCTAGTTGAAACTCATTAACTAATCTATAATATCTGATAGAAAGATAATCCTTGATTACATTTTGTAGTCTTAATGAATAAATGTTTTAGGTCGTGGGTAGATAAATAGAACTGTCGTAAGCTTAAAATGAGTTAAAATCCTCTTTACCTTTACCGTGTTCGTAGTTTTTCGTATATTCTATGAAGAATATTATTATTTTATGAAGTTCCACGTGTTTTAAATAGTGCTACGTGGTTATTAAAAACACGTAAGAGATGAGAATTTGAATGGAACAGCATTTTGCTATTTGAGTAACCTAGATATGTTGCTTATAAGTACATGGATTTGCGTTTTCCTCCGTTGTATTTTTGGTTCATAAAATGTCACCATCGCCCAAGAATTTTCAAAACACCAGAGGTAACAACGCATCTGCGTTGCGGGGCCTTTAATTAAGGATACCTTATTTCGATGGATGCGAGTCATACGTTCAATACCATATGTTAATGTTTGTACCATGTGTACCAATTTTTAGCTTTTCTACACGTTAAACTTTATAGATCTCGAAGATGACTTACACATACGTAAATTATCTCATTGATTGAGGGAATAAGGACAATATACAATATCATACTAATCAGTTGTTTGTTGCATATGAAAAAGAAACAAAAAATGTAAATAGAAATTTAATAGTGTTTTCCTTTTTTTCTTTACGTACATTATCTCGAGGTGTTCAGTGAATATATAATGTTGAGGACTAAGAATCGACATAGTTTAGCGTAGCTATTTTTTTTTTTAAATACATAGCGGACAAAGTTACTCCAAAGGTAAAGCCATATAGGCTTCTACCTTAGGATTTAACTTTTTTTAAAAGTTATGTAACTTTTACTGCAATAAAAGAAATCTCCTGCGTAGTTTCCTATCGGTTTGGAATCATTAGGCACATATCGATCAGGCTGCCACAAAACAAGATCTTTCAAGTGTCGGGAGGGTTTTTAAAGCGAGACGAGACGTGAAGGGTGCTCAGTGCCCTTGTTGTGTTGGAGGGTTCAAGGTGCCTGGGGAACGATCCACTTTTGCCTCTTTTATTTTCAAGATTGCAACTGCGAACCTGGTACTGATTTTAAAAGGAATTTTAGTGGCGCAGAAAGCCTTGTCTATAATTTGTATTTATGTTATAAAACTTTTTATGGTGTGATTGAAATGATTAGTTTTATAATAAAATTTGGTTGATTAAAGGTGACATAGCCTGCCTATTTGATAGCGTATTGGAGAATAATGTTCGTTAGATCGTCAATGGCACAAGCCGCTGAAGCCGCCATGCTTTGAATCGCAACTTCGTGTATGTATTAGGTATTCATTTCCTTTAACACTCCATACAATAAAAACATTTTCGTTTGTCTTTCTTTACATCTGTCACGGTCAGGCGTATCACTTAACACCAGGTGAGCGAAACCGTTCCGTTGACTTTAATGTCATAAAAAATGAGTTTCGCTAAATCAAACTGAACCAAAATAGCTAGTTAAAAATAGTGATCAAATAAGCGATAACAGAATGAAAATCAGAGTGATCGAGAAGCAAAGATGTACATAAACCGAATCGTAGCCCTTAAAAGAGGCTCAAAATTTGCAGCCCACTTAAAAGTTGCCGAACTAGCCGCAGCTGAGTTCCGTGAAGGAACCGCGAGCGCTGCAACTTCACACTCAGCGGCTCTAATGACGCGCCGAGTATGTGGCAACTTTTCATCCCGCTCGCATGAATATGGACGGGGCTTTTGTATAGCCCAGCTAGTGTTAGGTATTGGCGAAACCGGTAGGTTTACCGGTTATACCGATATTGTGTAGCAGAGATTTATTATTATGTCATAATAGAAAAATATTGTATATGCTAGTATGAAAGAAATGTGGAGAATAGATATTTAATATAATGATAGAAATATAGTCATTTGCATTAGTAAGTAAGTAAATGCGGATAAAAATGTGCGTAATCGAAAAGTCTGAGAGTAGTCATGTGAACCGTAGTCCTTAAAGTGGCATTAAATTTGGAGCTTAGGTATCCGAACAAGCCGCAGCAGAGTTCCGTGAAGCAACCGCGAGCGCTGCAACTTCACAATCAGCGGTCTAATACGTGCCTGTATATGGCAACTTTTTCAACTAGCTCGCATTAATATGGACGGGGCTTTTGTATAGATCGCTAGTGTTTGTAGGATTACCGGTTTTATCGATACGATATTTAGTTAATGTGAAGTGTCGTAGTAAAATATTTTATTGGAAATGACGATTCTTATTTCTATGAATATGGACATCAATTCCGGAATTCTGGCCTTCTGCCTTTAAATACCGGAATTCTTTTGGAATATATTATAATCCGTCTCACTATGTGCATCTAGGTCTGTCTATATATTTTTGTAATAAATAAGCAACTGTTGCAAAAGCTAATGTATGGACAGGTTATCTTGGAATATGACTAATTCGAGTTGAATCTTGCTAAATTTTGTGTTTAAAAATAAATGATTTAGTGAAACAAAAGCTTGCGTTACCGAAAGCAACAATTTTTCAAACTTCATCATCATTATTAATTTAATAGTTGAATTATTTGATACTTGAAAGATTTATAGAACAATTTCGTCAACCGAAAACGACATTCCGTTCGTTTATTCCATTTCTACCGATAGGTATTTCTATATCCGTACCGGTTGAGTGCGCTAGCTCATACCAAATTTGCATTCCGTTTGCACATCACTGCTTCCCTTACACCGCACCACTGCATTACGTCCACTGCCAATTTAGACCTTAATATAACACCTTAAGGTGGTACTACCTCAAAGGCGAATTTTCGAGAATTCTTTATTTATATTTTATGTTATTTTCTGAAAGCTCGTCCTTTTCAAGTCGGCCTATTCACGCGTCTGGAGTATGTCTAAAGAAATTCTTTCTAATTGAAACTTCATTATTTGTGAAAGGACGCCTGGAGTGTTCCTAAAAACTCGGGTTTCGAATAGGGAATACGTATGCATGTTAGATGGATTTGAAGATAAAATATTTATAAGGCAGGTAGACAGTTGGCTAATTTAATTTAACTTTAAAGCTTTGTGTCTGTTTTATGATTACTGTATGTTACAGTTTAGAAAATGTGTTTGGTCAATCATATGTACATTTGAACATGACTGTGTTCTATACAATGATGTAAAAAGTATGGATTCGTGATATGCTCACAATCGAAAAAAGTGTTCCGAATGCAGCGACAGCACACTAACACATATTACGAATGAGCGTACATTTACCTAAACAAAGAGCCTACAACTGTATTCTCTCTGGCGGTTCGTTTCTGAGATCTTCTGAGATCGCACGGATGACAATTCTACCTTTATATATACAGAATATCATTGATTCATAGTTATGAATGATAATGATGACACGATCCCTATATTGAGACAGCAGCCCATACTGAGGAAGAATCTTTTAGATTTGTATCATTTTTAAACTACAGTGTTTTCGTTTTTTATAATTTAGTATTTTTTAGTTTTTTATCGTGTACGATCAATGAATATTTGACATGTCTGATTTTTACACGCAACTCTTTCGTGGACTATTGTTTATTTCAGTCTTCCTTTCTTAAATTCATAACTATTTTCTAGTCTTTGTCTTAGTCTTCCATTAGTCCTTGGTTTATCATTTAACCACTCGTGTCCTCGAATATGTTCGTGATCTTGTATTGAAAAATAATATAATTCGAATCAAAGGGATTCGAATTTATTATTTCATGTAAATGCTCAGATTTGTGTCCACTTATGTAGGTTCAACCCTACATATTTTTAATTAGAAATTGTTCGTACTTTCTAGGTATAGTTGACTTCTATAACTATAGTATTATACATAGCTTTTGATGTGCTATTAGAAATATAAATCCTTGGTGTATATAACGAATGTCAAATATATTATTCCTTTAATAATATATTTTAATTACCAACCTTACATAGTCTGTTTCCGTGTCTATTCTTTACTATATCCCCTACTTCGTTGTAAGCCTCTTTGGAATAATCATGTGCGTTACATGGGTCGGTGACAAAGGAACCGTTTGGGTCGCTTTGGACAACATTCGTATCTCAACCGCGGTCCACGGATGCGGCATGATATATGACTGTTAATATTTTGATACGGGATTTCATGAGCACCCTTCGGACGAAAATATACCATGGAATACGTTTTGTGTATCTTACGAAACTGTTTTGATGATTATTAAGCAATAAATTTAAATCGAGTTAAACCCGAGTTTGGAGCGTCGGTCGGCGCAGATTCGAATCCCGCAACGAACCAATGCGATTTCGAATTTCCGAAATTATATGTATGTAAAGGAAAATATCGTGGGGAAACCGTTGTGCGTGAAGTCGGCCAATCCACACTGGGCCTGCGTACACACCCACGTATGGGCAGGCTCGTGCCCATCGGTGGGGACGTTTAATGGGCTGACGATGATGATGATTGTAATTTTTTATTCATTTCAAAGGTAGGCAAGCCAGTTTAGTTGATGGTTTGTAATACTGTCACGTATGGTTACTTGTAAGATCAAAAGAGCGACGACTGTATATTCGAGCTTTAAATGAAAAAGGTAAAATGAAATGAAAATGAATGAAATGAAAATGAATGAAATGAAAACGAATGAAATAAAAATGAATGAACTGAAAATAAATGAAATGAAAATGAATGAAATGAAAATGAATGAAATGAAAATTAATGAAATGAAAATGAATGAAATGAAAATGAATGAAATGAAAACGAATGAAATGAAAATTGATGAAATGAAAATGAATGAAATGAAAATGAATGAAATGCAAATGAATTAAATGAAAATAATGAATGAAATGAAAATAATGAAATGAAATGAAAATAAATGAAATGAAAATGAGTGAAATGAAAATGAATAAATGAAATGATATGAAATGGTAAGAAAGAATGTGGGAATTTATAAGACCATCGGTAACCTAGCTCGAGGAAACATATCGCATAGCAGTTATTTCATGCCTCTAGCTCAAGTCATGGTCATTACAGTTACTGTTTTAAGTTTTGTTTACCCACCTTGTAACAAAATTGGTTACTAATTAAGCAGAAACTGTAATAAAGACATTATTTTTTTATAATTTTATTAATTAATGTTAGTTGATTATTTCTAGTTATGTTTGGATAATTTTCATAAATGTGTATTTTTTTGCTTGGGTATGATATGGATAGTCCACAGACATCCGAATATACAATTAGACTGGACAAGCCACCAAGTTTATAGGCAATCCCAGTGTCGCAATTCTTTTCGGTTCTTACCTGTGAAAAGTTATTATATTTCTTGGTAAATTTACTGATTTATTGCGATGATGGTATGTTACAATTGCACAGGATGGCAATTTGGAAAAAAACGGTAATTTCTTCTAATATTCGTGCGTCTTGACTCGTCTCACAGAGCGTAAACTGGCAGCCAGTGTATGCTCGTTGAGCTAACATTTGTCGCACTTTAAACGCGGGTTGCCCCATCTCCTGTATTGGGAAATCTGTGGGATAGTCCAAATAATCCAAGTAGTCTGAAATAATCAATTTGAATTAGTACAAAACTTTGTTCAGCAAGTGACGTATCATAAAATTAATGGTATTGTGTTAAGCACGATCAATTTTGTTGTATCAATAAACTTAAAGAAGGATTTTTTTATAAAGAGTCTTCATAAAAAGTTGATGTACTTTCGTGAAAGAATACAAGTCTCTATATAATTTAGGGATAATGAGTAGCACAAGTAGCAAGGCCACACGAAATACAATTCGTACACACCACCTTTCCATCATGTCCATGATTACTATAACGAAACCCAATTTATCTGAACACGCGAAAGGCTCTTTCGCAAAATTAGCCCGCACTCGCAATATAGTGGGCTGCCCTTTGGGGATGTTGCTAAGCGATTTTACTAGAAACATGTATGGGAATTAGCACTTAATGAACGTGCTCTTAAGATTATAAAAACGCGTTTGCACCATTGGAAAGTAAGAGGAACAAATAAGTTGATATTTCCAAATAAAATTTTTTTGTTCACACTTTTATTTATTTTAATTTCATTATTACCACTGGAGAAACCGTATATTGACGTGTTAGTAAATTTATTGAAGAAATAAACGGTTTCATTTCAAACCTGTTTTCTTTATAAAATGAAAATAAACTTATGTAGCAACAAAATAGAATTTGAAAATTAGAAAGTATGCGTTAATATTAATTTTATCAAAATTAACATTTAAATGTGCTATATTTTATTTATTTTTCATCATCACTATCATCAGCTCATATACGTCCCCACCNTGCGTAACTTTGCTTGCAGAAACCCTTGCAAAAACACAATTTGTGGCCTTCGCTGCAAAATTCACAACACAAATTAGTAAGGCTGTTATTGGTAACTACTAAAGATCTAGCATTTACTTGGTATGGTTGCGGTTTCTTGAACTCAAGACATTCTAAAGCCCTAAAGCGGTTCTCAATGAATTCTGAGAACTGTTTGAGAGTTGGCAGCTCATTTGAGTCAACATTTGAAACGTTTAACTCCCAATGCTTACGAGTTTCAGCGTCTAATTTAAATGTGACTATATGTATGACAATTATATCCCATGTACTCACATCTACGTTTAGGTTACGCAATGCACTTAAACAATCAGAAGTGTTGTCTAATATTTCCTTTAATCCAGTCGCAGATTCAAAATTAAGTCTTTTTGGGCAAATAATTTCTTTAAAATGCAGTTTGACAAATACCGTTTATTATTGTAGCGCTTTTCTAGTAATTCCCAGCACTGACTATAATTAGCTCCGGTTATGGGAGTATGCCTTATTAACTGTTCGGCTTCTCCCGTTAAGTGTCCTTTCAAATAGTGTAGCTTTTGAACACTATCCAGCGACTTATTTTTATCGATAAGTGATACAAATAAGTCTCTAAACGTAGGCCATTCGGAATATTTGCCTGAAAACATTGGTATTGAAATTTTTGGTAATTTAACAAAGGAACTAGAGGGCTCACTTACAATAACATCCCTTTCATTTTGGTTTTGTACTAATAATAACTTCTTTAAATCAGTTTTCAAATTAGATTTGTAAATGATGTAATTATCTTCAGTTTTGTCATACATGTCATGTTCAACATATGAACTTTTTTCTATTTCGTTTGACAAAAAGTTTTCATATAATTTTGAATTATTTTTGTGAAATAGCTCCCAATCTCGTTCTAAAATTTCTAATCTGGTTTCTAAATACTCAATTGTAATCCTATCCTTTGGACTCTTCTTAAAATTAATAAAACCCTTTTCTATAGATTTTGACAAATCTTTTTGTACATTAATAATGCGTTCCATCTTTGACATTTGAAATTAAAATCAAAGAAAATGTCAATTGAAATGAAAATAAAATGGCGTATGTTTTTGAGGAAAAATTTTTAAACAAATTTTAAAAGTCTTTTGTAGAATGTACTAAATTTGGGCCTAGGTTTACTTTTTGTCTTTTAATGTAATAATTCTAAATCCTAACACATTCACTTAAAACAATTCCCTTTTGCAAAATTAACTTCGATAAAATTGAACATAGGTTTCCCGTATTTCCAGTTTTATCGTAAATTATGATTATTCTAAATACTAACACATTATTATAAGTTTTATCTACTAATAACTAATATTAAAATTTGCTAGGCACTTCTTGAATTTTCTTCTTGAAATTTTTATCTTCTTATGAAAATTATGTTCAAAATTGTACTTACAATGGGCACTGCACTCATATACACTTTGAATTGACCTTTGACGGCGGCTGCAAAAGTCAGGGTTGACTTCTTCCTCGTCACGTCTCGATAGCTCCTTTTGTACTGCCTTGGTACCACCAAATACCAACGACTTGAGCAGCTCCACAGCCGTCGACTTCACGTTCTTCAGCTGCAGCGATCCACTACAAGTACGCAGGTGGTCCAAACCTGGACTCCACTTCAGCCAGTCTTACAGCAGAACTCCTGTAATCGGCTCAAAGTCCAATGTGATAGTAACAAAATATAATTATATAATAAGTTACTGAGAACAAAAAAATGTAGAAGAGTCGATTAAAACACATTTAACTACAACTACGGAAAAGAGAGAGCAATTCTAGAAAATTTCTTCATTACCAAGACTGCTTAGAGTAATAGCTTATTGTAGAAGATTTGAAAAGCAAGAATGAATCAAATTATTTACGTAAAAGGAAATTGATGAAGCACTAAAATGTTGCATAAAATGTGCTCCAATTAGAATCATTTCCGACAGAAATTTTCATTACAGAACAAAAATGTAATAATGCAAATCCAGTCTACTAAAGACATTAAGTCCATTTCTTGATGAAATGACTCATAAGATAGGAGGTCGATTGAAAAAATGCGAATTGGAAGAAAGCGTAAACATCCCATAATTTTGCCAAAGAAGCATCACGTCACTCAACTTTAATATCTGACGCATAACAAAACATACATGAGGACTTCAATTAATGCAAAATTATTTGAGATCAGCATATTGATCATCGGTGGGAAATGCCATTAAAAATATGACGTGAATGCGTAGTGGTCAAAACAAAGAAGCTAGCATCAAAACTCAAATAATGGGTCATACCATCAGTAAGTGTTGCCAGCCAGAGTTTCTACATAGTGTGTAGATTACGCCGCCCCGATAAATGTTAGACGTCTAAAGGTAGAGGTTCATCGCTCTTATAAGTTACATTTCGCTATTTGTGTGTATGATACTCGAGCAATACATTGAATTAGTAATGATATGACTACGCAAGCTTTCTTAGCGGCCTTCGCAGATTTACTGCTAGACGAGGACATTGTGCCCATGTATATAGTGACAATGGACTACGTTCGTAGGAGCAAACAAAGAATTACAAAAGTTAAAAACAAGTCAGATATCCATTGCTCAAATCTAGAAGTTCAAGCACACAGTGCACTTCATTCCCCCACATGCACCCAATTTCGAGGTCTGTGGAAGCAGGCGTGAAGCACAAAGTTCCATCTTAAAGAGTGATAGAGATTCAACCCTAACATTCGAAGAGTGAGTACTCTCTAACTCAAATAAAGCTTGTCTGAATTCACACCAATAAGTGTTAATGAATAATGAGGACCCTGAATAAGCACTTTCCATTAACTCCAGGTCATTTTTAATAGGAAACCTTGTTGAGTACATCAGAATTAATTATGAAAGGTCATCTATAGCTGTTGATAGTGGCAGTTCATTCAAAGAACTTTACAAATATTTTGAAACTTGTCCCAAGAGTATTTTTACCCTGTCAACAGATATAAATGGAATCACAAGTACCAGAGCCGAATGTAGGTCAAATATTCTAGTAAAGGAGGATGATTTACCTCCAGCGTTGTTAGAACTATTGAAAACACCCGGGGCAGACATATAACCCGTGTATCACGCTACGCACTAAATCATCGTATTATAAAAGACCAACTTCTAAGATATGCATTTGCCAGTACAGCTTAAAAAACTTCTTGAATCAAGTTCAAGTAAAATGGAATATGTTCAATTAAGATTATATAGAGGAAATAACTATTTAGTTTAAAAGTTATAAGGTTATGTTATTTACATTTTTATGAATGTGTTTTTTTGATCTCTTAATAATAGTAATTTTAGACATGCAAACGGGCAATCATTCTGTATTTTTTGTAGACATTTTTCAACAATGTCCTAAGGCAGTATGTTTAAGACACCTGTATTTCATGTAAATATAAATAATGTCGCTCTAGGTATGTATTATTTCAGAAGTACGCTTTCAGTTATAATTTCTTATTTTTAGTAGTTTAATTATCATTTTAAAATAGATGCAGTGTAGTCATTGCCCGCGCAACATTTATCTTAAATAGATAAGGTCTAAACCTGAGTTCAAATAAATATACTCATCCAACAGATCAAGTTGCGTTATTGTGTTTTATTATATCCCGATAATAGTAGCTATTCCAGAACAACAGTCCGGAGTAAACAGTATGCGCGATTCACTTTATAAAACAGTTAAAGCCTGATCTTTTACTCAGTTGCGCTTAACAACGTTTATTGGCTAAGCCATTCTTTTAAACTATATATTACTTTAAAGCCTGATCTTTGTACTCAGTTTGCGCTTAACAAACATTATTGGCTAAGCCATTCTTTTAAACTATATATTATAAGCTTACAAACAAATTAGAAATAATCCAATTAATACAAAAAATAATGGAAGAAACATTCGAAATACAATTATTTCTAATTTTTCTCCCTTATTTTGGAGATAATTGGAAACTTTTTGCACAAAATGCTAGTTCTAATGTAATTTTTATGGTTTCATGTCAAAATCAAAGTCTTTTTCAGTTTAATTCCTTTACAGAACACTAATGTATGTCATATGAAGCTACCACTGGTTCGGACGTTTTCTACTGAGAAGAATCCAGCAAGAAACACAGTAGACACTCTTACCAAAAAAATTTGTGTCGTACAGAATGATATGTACTAAACCATTTCTAAAATGTAGATAGAAGCCTATATTGTCTGAGGAATAGTAAAATTGCAATACAAAAGTAGTCAAGCGCTCAATGAGTGTTCCACTTTTAACTCATTATACTTTTCTGTCCAATGCGGTACAAACAGTACTTGAAACTCTGTGTTTCGTGTAACGAGGTTGGAGCAAAAAGGTCGCGCGTCCGTCAGTCCGTCTGTCTTATAAATCACTTTACATCTCTGCTAGCAAACTTTTCAATTACAAGCTACGAGTGGGGATTGCCACTTGGAGTTATGGGGAACAATTATTGATATGACATTGTTTTTTTAATTTCAAAAGCTGTTTTATTAAAGTTATTGACGACCTATGTGGTGCAATGGTCAAGACGTCGCTGCTACACCAATGGTGGGTTCGATCTTAGGCATACAAACATTTGTGTGCATGAAAATGTCTGTTTGTAATGGTCTGGATGTTCTCTATATATAATATGTATGTATTTACAAGAATATATATGTCAGTATGTTTATCCATTGTTTAGTACCCATAGTACAGGCTTCACGCTCAACTTGAGTCTAGATGGCGCTGTATGAATGTCATGGATATTTATTACTTATTATTATATTACTGCAGACCCAATCTTTGTATAATTTTCATCAATACAAATAATAACAGAAGCGTCGGTGACTCATTAGTGTGGACTGTTGACTTCCGACCGAGAGTGAATGTTCAAATCCCGTCACGTACCAATGTATTTTCGAATTTTCGGAATTATATGAACGTTCATCTGACGCACTTACGCCTACGTGAAGAAAAGATCATCGGAAACCTGCGCACATCTATGAAGATATTCTAAGGTGTGTGTGTGTATGTTATCTGCCAATCAGCTCATTATATGTCCCCACCGACACAACCCCAACCGTACTGGGTGTATAGGCCTTAGTCATCCACGAGGCCCAGTGCGGATTGAACAACTTCACGCTCAAAATTTGAACCACCACACCAATGATCTACCGACGCTCCAACTAATAAACAACAAATAACTGTTACAATAAATTCATCTTTCTGAAAAAGTAACCAAATACCGCATCCACATATATTTCGCATTCGCAGCTCCAAAAGAACAAGACAGGCCCGTAGCAATCTTAAGAAACACAGAGAGCCGCGCCTTAATAGAAATTTGAATAAAATCAATTTATTTTAACGCGGCCCGCGTTTATCGCGCCCTTAATAGATTGCTCTTCGATGAAAAAATGAAAGGCCCCGCGCTCCTTTTTTTGGGAAAACTTATTAAGAATCTCGGTGAAACATTTTGTGTCACCGCCGAGTGCCGATTATAAACGGAGCTCGGTAACTTTTAATTATGGGCTCAATACCCACGGCGTTATACGCGTAAACGTAGGTACTGAGAGTTAAAAAGTTTGGTCAATAACTAGCGTTTTATGATTTCAATCAACTATATATAAATAGTAGGTAAATATTTGAAGCAATTTACCGTCAAGCACCAAATAAATAGTTTAATGGCAACGCTAGGAACCCGTTACAAAAATACGGTTAATACCGGTTCATATCGGTTTTCTCTGGACTATGAAAATAACGTAAATAATAGCGAATGCTAATAGAACATTACATTTTCACCTAAATTAACCGATATTTCGACGAGTAATGGGCTCTATCATTGTGGGCGCGTGTATGTGTTTGTAAAAAATAAACGTTTTCGTTGCACGTTTAAACTTTCAGGGCCTTTTCTTGAAAACCAATCTAAGAACTTCATGAAATATTCCCTTGAAAAACCGAAAATGGTTAAAAATAATGGTACTCTACTACTAACAATTAAGTTAAATAAATAACGGTGTATTAAGTAATGCAGTATAATATCATCAACAACTCATTATTACGTCCCCACCGAGGGGCACGCCTACCTGTAAACGGTGCATAGGCCTTACTCGTCACTGGGCCCATTGCGGATTGTGCGCAGGTTTGCTCACGGTTGATAAATCTAAAATTCAGACAGTTTCCCGCTTTAAATAAATTCATATATATCCACTGACATTCACACAGCGCCATCTAGCCCCAAGTTAAGCGTGAAGCCTGTATTATGGATACTAAACAACGGATAAACATACTTATGCAATTTTTTTTGTAAATATATACATATTATACATAGATAACATCCAGACCATTACAAACAAATGTTTGTACTGCCCGGGGATCAAACCTGTAACTCTTGGTGTTGCAGTCGACGTCTCAACCGCAACACCAAATGGTTCATCAAGCTTCATCTTAAGTGTATAAGGTGCAATTGTTTAATGATGAACTTTGATAAATAGTAAACAGATTCAAATTTCAATGGCCATATAAACCTAAAATGAGACAGCTTTCCGCCGCGCTATTTGAAACACAATAATTCCCTCCTCGCATTTAAAGCACTGCGCAATTATAACATTTGCCTCTCGCAAAACTTTAGCGACAGCCTTCGACCGCCTAACAGTACAATGGCGTAATAAATTATACCAGATGCTTCGAGAAGTTGCCTTCCCACAAGTGCCCAATAGTGGGGGCCTCTCGGCTATTTATTTACACTGGCGATTATCTAAATTGCGTTAACGACATCTGGTACTTTTCACACCCGACGTCCCAAGGTCGGTGCAAAGAGGGCTTGCGATACAGAATCGACGCTGACGACTTGTCAATTCTATGAGACAAACAACAAACTAACGCACAATCTCACTCAAATAGTGTCCGCGGCAACTTTTGTTGACGCGACGTTCAATGATGTAAAAAAAGATTCGTGATATGCTCACAAAACAATCGAAAATAGTGTTCCGAATGCAGTGACAGCACAAATACACACATTTCGAATGAGCGTACATTTACTCAAAAGAGTACAAACTGTATTCTCTTCGGCGGTTCGTTTTTGAGGCACGGTGCGTATCTACCTTTATATATACAGAATATCAGTGCGTCAGTTGGACAAAATTTTCATTTATAATCATGTCGCTCGTTACATGTCAAAGTGACATAGTATGCTCGTGCTTTTGATTTTGTACTGTTTTAATGACGCGTTAAGGTCAAAATTTTAATGAATAATTTTATGTTATAAATATAACACAAAATTATAGTGAAATAAGTGAAGCGGATCGGATATTTTTTGGTTGATATTTCTTCTTGATTGTGCATCTAGTTAGTGTATTAAGTTTCTATGTGTCTATTTTAAAATAATATTTATCAGTCCTCACAGTATTCATATTATGGTCTTTCAGATAATCGACGGCATTAATGCTACACGTCGATAATATTTAATTTTCCATTCCTTTAACAAGTTCGATGACACACTTACTTTCCCTTTGGAGTTTCCATATACTTCTTCTGCTCGTTTGCCTATCCATGGAATGAACAAATATTAAGTAAAATACTAAGAGAAGCGATGGTGTTTAAAGAAACAATTATTATTTTTTGACTTTGTAGTTAATTAATTTATTTTATGTGAATGGAGCCAAACATGCAAACCTGGTAACAACAACAAAAACTTAAATCTAAACGAATAGTTGACTCTACACTATAAACTTATTTTTCAACTCGTTCCATTTCAAAAACGTTCATCATGACTACCAGACACTATCTTATTGGAAACAATTCAAACACATGACATCCATATTCCTATTAATAAATACAAAGCTTTTTGGAGCCATTAAATAATAAATGTACGTGACACATACAAAGGGAAAAACAGTCTGACCTTGGCAAAGACTTAGGCAACTTTTATTGTTTGTGCTTGGTACTGGACAACTTGATTAATTCCTCCTCTCCTAACGTACACAGTCTTAGTATTGTCTATTTTTTCTTTCAGACGGTATTAGAAAAGTTGTTTATCTCTCTGAGCGTTTATTCTTATGTTTTCGACTCTTAATATATGAATGTTCGGATTATGTAACAAGGACAATGTATATGAAAGAGTCTGCAGTTTTAATATTTATTTGTATATAAAATGATTCTTGGAAAAGCTTGTTGAAAAAATTTCAATTCATATAGTATTTGGTCACAAATTTTACAAACTTTGCTCGATAGCGCAAATATTTCAATGAAAAATTAACATTAACGGTTATTTCAAACCGGATTCTTGTAACTATCAAAATACGAAAGGCAACAGGATAATATTTCTTGTTAAAGGTATATTTTTACAAACAAACTGTTCAGACATTTGGTCATTATTAAATTTATAATTTTAAGCAACCAAATAGCATACATTTTGGCAGAAGTCCGTTTAAATTTAAGTGATTTAAAACACCATTAAGTGTCGAATGAAAACCAGACTACCATTAACTATAATTTTTCGTCATAAAAAAAATCAAGGGATGGTGTTATGTTAATATTATTTAATCGACGATTATTATGGAGCGTCGGTGGCTTCAATGGTGTGGACTGTCGCCTTCCTACCGGGAGGCTGAGGTTCAAATCCCGACACGTACCAATGTATTTTCGAATTTCGAAAATATGTACGTTATCCGACGCTCTTACGTGAAGGAAAACATCGTAGGAAACCCTCATGCACGCCTGCGAAGAGATTCAAAGGTTGTGTGTGAAGTCGTCCAACCCGCACTGGGCCCGCGTGGACGACTAAGGCCTAATCACCCTATACGGGTAGGCTCGTGCCCCTCGGTGGAGACGTTTAATGATGATGATGATTTATCGTGTGACTAATGTAAACAACGAGTCCACACATACATTTTTGACGACCCATTTGGTGTAGCGGTTGAGACGTCAACTGCAACACCAAGGGTTCGGATTTAATTCCCGAACAGTACAAACATTTGTGTGCATGATCATGTCTGTTGTAATGGTCTGTGTGTTTCTGTGTATAATATTATGTATTACAAAAAAAATGTTGTTTATACCCATAGTACAGGCTTCGCGTTTAACTTGGGGCAAGATGGCGCTGTGTGGAGTCAGTGGATATTTATTTATTTATACATTAATCCAATATAAAATAATAACACATCCACGCTGAGATAAATGAAACTGTTTCCCGTTTTCTTATAAGACATTAAACAAGGTCGATGTACCCTTGACATTGTAAGTATAATGTATGAATGAATAAATGATCAGGCGACCGCTCTCCAACATGGCGACTCGGAAGTTTCCGAGTAAGTGTAAAATGGGTTACACGTATTAAATGTAGAGGTTGAGGTATACTGACATGTCACTGGGAATTTTTGTGCACCAATCACACCATTTCCAATGACCAGTTTCATCAGATCATCATTTCATTTCGTCAGACCAGTAACCATTTGACGACCCATTTGGTGTAGCGGTTGAGACCGGGGAAGGTTTCCGGGTTCGATCCCCGGGCAGTACAAATATTTGTGTGCATAAACATGTCTGTTTGTAATTGTCTGGGTGTTTTCTATGCATAATATGTATTTAAAAAAAAATTATCCGTTGTTTAGTACCCATAATACAGGCTTCACGCTTAACTTGGGACTTAGATGGCGCTGTGTGAGTGTCAGTAGTTATTCATTTACAAACCTGATGAACAATTGAAAATTGGAATGTGTTTGTAATTATGAAATAATCATTTTCTTCTTCATGCATTTAAATGTAAATATGGTACATACACTAAAACACCATCTCTTATTTTTTTTTTGTCTGTCTGTTTGGTCCGGGTAATCTCTGAAACGGCTGGGCCGATTTGGACGGGATTTGGTTTTTTTTGCAGATATATGATGGAAGAAGAAAACCACAGGCTAGTATTATTTTTGAAAATACTTTTTATTTATGCAATGTCCTGCGCGGCGTTTAGGTTATGTTTAAATGGAGGATAATATCTCATTGTGCCTGTTTGGTGGTTAACGGCCTAACATCGCTACGACAACGTTTCACGTGAATCCATGTGGGCATTCATTGGGACTTAATGGGCTGGTGATAATAAATTCTTTACAAAACAGTATAATTTGTATCTTTCATATAAAGTGTATGTATTAATAAATTTATTTTGTTTAGTACCTTCTGTCACATTATACTTTGCATACCGACTAGGAGCTAACATATAAATTACCCTTAACATTAAAATGCAATTTGGATATCGTTCAAGAACAATTTGAGCTCCGCGCCCCCTATCGGAAAATTATAGAGGGTCCCTTTATTGTACCTTAGGTCACGATGCACAAATAAAGGGGACGATTATTGCTGCATCTTAGGACTTATTGCACGTGTGTATATAAAATAATTTATTAGACTTATTAGAATTCAAATAGACATTAAAACGATGGTTTTGTCTCGATTTTGCCTATAGCTTCGACTCTTTTTAAAGTTCTTCAAATGTTTCTGAAGTGTATTGATGTTAAAGTGTATTTTTATACTACCTTCGATAAACAATAAACGAATTAAACGCAGAAGAAATATCAACCAAATAATTTTAACACAATACACACTATCAGATATTTTAAATTATATTTTAATCATCATCATCATCAGCTCATTAAACGTCCCCACCGAGGGGCACGAGCCTACCCGTATAGGGTGATTAGGCCTTAGTCGTCCACGCGGGCCCAGCGGATTGGACGACTTCACACACAACCTTCGAATCTCTTCGCAGGCGTGCATGAAGGTTTCCTCACGATGTTTTCCTTCACCGTAGAAGCGTCGGATAACGTACATATATTTTTCGAAAATTCGAAAATACATTGGTACGTGTCGGGATTTGAACCTCAGCCCTCCCGGTAGGAAGGCGACAGTCCACACCACTGAGACACCGACGCTCTTAATTAATCATATCAGGGTAATTATATTTAATTATATTTTTATCATTTTAGGGTATATGTACCAGACCTTAACTTTAACTACATGTTGTCCAATGTTGTGTATATATACTGTTGGTGTACCTTTTTAAATAAATAAATATCACTACTATTTAGTATAAAACAAGTCGCTTCTTTGACCCCATTCCCGATGTCCCTATGCATTTTGAATCTTTAAAAATACGTAACGGATTTTGATAAGTTTTTTTAATAGATGGAGTGATTCAAGAGGAAAGTTTATAGTATAATAACATCCATTAAATAGTGAAGAAATACTATTATTTTCTAGGTTTCTAATGTGATGTCGTATATTAATTTCATTTTTTTCTGTTTACATTGCAAACGCAGGCTGAACCCTTCAATATTAATTAAAATTATGTACTGAGTATTGTAAACAATAAAAAGGTCTTC
Organism: Leucinodes orbonalis; assembly: GCA_019425675.1. NCBI lineage: Eukaryota > Metazoa > Arthropoda > Insecta > Lepidoptera > Crambidae > Leucinodes > Leucinodes orbonalis. The sequence goes on from PQWD01012423.1 coordinate 168,447, forward strand.
AGAAAACTCCTGCGATGGTATATATTTATCTCTATGGATATCCCACAATAACAGTTTTTGTCATTGTCGCCAGTACTGTCCGACCGGGCAGGCGGGAGCACAGATTTGCCAATACAGGAGATGGGCAAGCCGCGTTTAAAGTGCGACAACTGTAAGCTCAACGCATACACTGGCTACCAGTTTACGCTCTGTGAGACGAGTCAAGACGCACGAATATTAGAAGAAATTACCGTTTTTTTCCGAAAAAGCCCTCCTGTCCAATTGTAACATGCCATCATCGCAATGAATCAGTAAATTACCAAGAAATATAATAACTTTTCACAGGTAAGAGCCGAAAGAAATGCGACACTGGGACTGCCTATAAAACTTGGCGGCTTGTCCAGTCTAATGTATATTCTGATGTCTGTGGGCGGGAGCGTGCCTATTACGAATAGGTCAACAGCAGCAGTAATGTCAATAGTTTAATATATAAAAGTTAAATGTATGTATTACAAAAGAATTATTCCTAGTGCATTAAATGTTTACTCGTAGTACGAGTATTAACACCCCAATTTACGTGATCCAGCTTGGGAAATCTTAAGCTCGCGTTATTTGGTATGAAGATATTTTATGCTTTAAAGAAAAAATATAGACTGTGCTTCACCCGTACACAGCTGCATGGGAACTAATTTGAAGAAAAGTCCCGACAGTACATC